>PVJL010018493.1:0-15808 GCA_004026885.1 Lyroderma lyra | reverse complement strand
CACCAACTCCCCTTTATCCCCTCCCAAACCCACTCATTCCCAAATAAACATTGAACTGTTGATTGTGTCCATGGGTTGTTTGTTTGTTTGTTCATTTCTTTTCTCTTCGTTGCTTTCAGTTTTATATTCCACATATGAGTGAAGTCATACAGTTCTTTGTTTTTTCTGTCTGGCTTATTTCACTTAGCATGATGATCTCTAGGTCCATCCATTTTGTTGCAAATGGCAATATTTCATCTTTTCTTATAGCTGAGTAATATTCCATTGTGTATATGTACCACAGGTTCTTTATCCAGTCATTTGTCGCAGGGCACTTTGGTTGTTTCCATGTTTTGGCCACTGTGAATAGTGCTATGACGAACATTGGGGTACATAAGTCTTTGCGGACAAAGGTTTTCAAGTTCTTTGGGTAGGTCCCCAGAAGGGGGATTCCTGGGTCAAATGGTAGCTTCATTTCCAATTTTCTGAGGAACCTCCACACCGTCTTCCACAGTGGTTGTACCAGTTTGCATTCCCACCAGCAGTGTACCAGAGTTCCTTTTTCTCCACATCCTCTCCAGCACTTGTTATTCCTTGTCTTGTTGATAACAGCCATTCTCACAGGTGTGAGGTGGGATCTCATTGTGGTTTTGATTTGCATTTCCCTCATAGCTAATGAGGATGAGCATTTTTTCATATGTCTGCTGGCCATTTGCATTTCTTCGTGGGAGAACTGTCTGTTTAGTTCTTCTGCCCACTTTTTAATTGGGTTGTTTGTTTTTTTGTTGTTAAGTCTTATTAGTTCTTTATATATTTTAATATTAGACCCATTTGCATTATTTGCAAATATTTTCTCCCATTCAGTTGGCTTTCTCTTTGCCTTGTTGATGGTTTCTTTTGCTGTGCGAAAGCTTTTTAGTTTGGTATAATCCCATTCATTTATTTTTGCTTTTACTTCCCTTGCCTTTGAGGTCAGGTTCATGGAGTCTTCCTTGAGTCCTAGGTCTATAAGTTTAGTACCAGTGTTTTCTTCTATACAGTTTATTGTTGCAGGTCTGATATGAAGGTCTTTAATCCATTTTGAGTTAATTTTTGTATATGGAGAGAGTTCACAGCTAAGTTCATTCTTTTGCATGTTTTTCCAGTTTTCCCAGCACCACCTACTAAAGAGGCTGTCTTTTCCACATTGTATGTTTTATGCTCCTTTATTGAAAATTATTTGTCCATAAATTTGTGGGTTTATTTCTGGGTTTTTAGTTCTATTCCATTAGTCTCTATTTCTGTTCTTCTGCCAGTACCAAGCTGTTTTGACTATTGATGCTTTGTAATATAAATAGAAGTCAGGGAATGTAATGCCACCAGTCTTATTCTTTTTATGTAGTGTTGCTTTGGCAATTCGAGGTCTTTTATGGTTCCATATAAATGTACTAATTCTTTTATCTATTTCACAAAAGTATGATTGTGGGATTTTGATGGGTATTGCATTAAATCTGTAGATTGCTTTGGGCAGAATGTCCATTTTAACAATGTTAAGTCTTCCTATCCATGAACAGGGGATATTTTTCCACCTCTTAAAGTCTGTTTCAATTTCTTTCAAAAGTGTCTTATAGTTTTCCATGTATAAGTCTGTCACATTCTTTGTTAAGTTAATTCCCAGGTATTTCATTCTTTTTCTTGTGATAGCGAAGGGAATTGACTCTCTCATTTCTTTTTCTGTGGATTCGTTGTTTGTATGTAGGAATGATTTTTTTACATTGATTTTGTATCCTGTGACTTTACTATATTCATTTATTATTTCTAATAGTTTCCTGGTGGAATCTTTGGAATTTTTTATATAAAGGATCATGTCATCTGTCATCTGCAAATAGTGACAATTTGACCTCTTCTTCCCCTTTGATTCCTTTCTCTTGCATGATTGCTGTGGCTAGAACTTCCAGTACTATATTAAATAGCAGTGGTGACAGGGGGCATCCCTGTCTTGTTTCTGATTTTAGGGGAATAGACTTCAGCTTTTCCCCATTCAGTATGATATTAGCCGAGGGCTTGTCGTATATGGCCTTTATTATGTTGAGATATTTTTCTTCTATACCTACTTTATTTAGTGTTTTGATCATAAATGGATGCTGTATCTTGTTGAAAGCTTTTTCCACATCAATTGAAATGACCATATGGTCTTTATCTTTGATTTTGTTTATGTGGTGTATCACATTGATTGATTTTCATATGTTGAACCATTCTTGTGCTCCTGGGATGGATCCCACCTGATCTTGATGTATGATCTTTTTGATGCATTGTTGTGTTCTGTTTCCTAATATTTTGTTTAGAATTTTTGCATCTGTGTTCATCAGAGATGTTGGTCTTTCTTTGTGTTGTTTTTGCCAGGCTTTGGTATTAGGGTAATGTTGGCCTCATAGAATGAGTTAGGAAGTATTGCTTCCTCTTAGATTTTTTGGAAGAATCTGAGGAGGATAGGTGTTAATTCTTCTTTGAATGCTTGGTAAAACTCATTGGTGAAACCATCTGGTCCAGGGCGTTTGCCTTTAGGGAGATTATGGATAGTCGTTTTAATCTCTTCACTATCAATTGGTCATTTGGATTATCCAGTTCTTCTTGGTTCAGTCTTGGTAGGCTATAAGTTTCTAGAAACTTGTCCATTTCTTCTAGGTTGTTAAATTTAGTGGCATAAAGTTCTTCTTAATATTTTCTTATAATCCTTTGTATTTCTGTGGTATCAGTGGTAATTTCTCCCCTTTCATTTCTAATTTTGGATATTTGTGTCCTTTCCTTTCATCCTTTGATTAGTCTCGCCAGGGGTTTGTCAATTTTGTTGACTTTCTCAAAGAACCAGCTCTTCATAATATTGATTTTTTCTATTGTCTTTCTGTTCTCTAATTGTTTAGCTCTGCTTGAATTTTTATTATTTCTTGCCTTCTGCTGACTTTGGGTTTTGTCTGCTCTTCTTTCTCTAATTCTTTAAGATAGGATATTAAGATGTTTACTTGTGATTTTTCTTGTTTGTTAAGATAGGCCTGTGGTGATATAAATTTCCCTCTTATTAATGCTTTCTCTGTGTCTCAATAATTCTGACATGTTGTATTTTCATTGTCATTAGTTTCTATATATTTTTTAATCTCATCTTTTATTTGTTCTTTTATCCAGTCCTTTTTTAATAAGCTGTTGTTTAATCTCCATGTATGTGTGTTTTTTTCTGCTTTCCTTTTACAGTTGATCTCCAATTTCAAAGCTTTGTGGTCTGAGAATACACTTGGTATGATTTCGATCTTCTTGAATTTGCTGAGGCCACTTTTGTCTCCCAGCATGTGATCTATCCTTGAGAATGTTCCATGTGCACTAGAAAAGAAGGAATAGTCTCTTTTTGCTGGATGAAGTGTCCTGTGAATATCAATTATGCCCAATTGCTGTAATGTGTTGTTTAGAGCTGATGTTTCCTTATTTATTTTCTGTTTGGTTGATCTGTCCATGGCTGTTAGCATGGTGTTTAAATCTCCCACAATGAATGTGTGTTCATCAATTTCTCCTTTCAAATCTGTTAGTAGTTTTTTTGTATATTTTGGTGCATCCTGGTTGGGAGCATATATATTAGTTAGTGTCAAGTCTTCTTGTTGTTGTATTGTGCCTTTTATCATTATGTAATGTCCATCCTTGTCTTTTACTCTTTATTAACCTGAAGTTTATTTCATTAGATATCAGTATGGCAACTCGTGCTTTTCTCTGGTTACCATTTGCTTTAAGTATTGTTTCCCATCCTTTCACTCCGAGTCTGTGTTTGTCCTCATGGCTGAGGTGTGTTTCTTGGAGACAGCTTATGGATGGGTTCTGTTTTATAATCCAGTCTGCTATTCTGTGTCTTTTGGTGAGTTCAGTCCATTAACATTTAGAGTGATGATTGATATGTGAGGATTTCCTGTGGCCATTACTTATTTCTTTCTTTTTTTTTTTTTGTTTTATTTTTGTTTCTTGTTGCCCCACCTTTATACCATTTTTCCTGATGTTTTGTTTCAGGTTGAAGAGCCTCCTTCAGTATTTCTTGGAGTGCTGGCAAATTCCCTCAGCTTCTGTGTGTCTGAGAAGGTTTTTATTTTGCTAGATAATTTATTCTTGGCTGTAAGTTCCTCGCTTTTAAATTTTTGTATATTGGATTCCACTCTCTCCTGTCTCGCAGAGTTTATGCTGAGAAATCTGATGCCAGTCTGATGGGTTTTCCTCTAAGGTTATAGTTCTTTTTTCCCTGGCTGCCTTGAGAATTGTCTCTTTGTCTTTACTTTTGGACATCTTTAGTACCATGTGTCTTGGAGAAGATCTGTTAGGGTCCAAGTATCTAGGGAACCTGTTTTCTTCTTGAACTTGGGGTTCCAGATTTTTTAATAGGTTTGGAAAGTTCTCATCTACTATTTGTTTGAGTATGCTCTCTGTAGAATGCTCTACCCCTTCTTCTATTCTTATTATCCTGATGTTGTTTTGTCTCATGGAGTCAGATAGTTCTTGTAGAGTTCTTTCAATCCTTTGGGTTCTATATTCCCTCTCTTCCTCTTTCTTAGCTGTTTCCGTGTTTTGATCTTCGATATCACTAATTCTTTCCTCCATCTGGTTGGCCCTGTTTCCTATGGCAGTTATTTTGTTTCTCACTTCTTTTATTGTATTATTTATCTCTCACATTTCCATCTCAATCTTCCTTATGTTTTGAATTTCTTTGTTAAGTTGTTCCTTTTGTTCATGGAGATCCTTTTTTATGTCATTTATGTCCTTTTTTATGTTGTTTATCTCAGCCATGGTGCTCTGCCAGTATGTTTTCATTTCTCTCAGAGTCTTTAGAATGGCTACTTTAAATTTTCTGTCACTTAATTTGGAAACTTCTAGGTCTAAGAAGCTGTCTTGATAAATTTCCTGTTCTTTCTGAGGAGTTTTAGTTTTTAAGGAATTCATCCTGTCTGCTGGGTTCTTCCTCTTTGACATAAGGGCGTTATGTTCAGTAGTGCCCAGGAGCCCAGATTGGTCCTTTTGTGGTGTCTTGCTGTTGGGCAGACATGAGGTGGTACTTGGCAGGCAAGTTTTGGGAGAGAGAGGGGTTTATTTCTTATTTCCGGTTTCCTGCTACATTTGGAGGTGGTGTGCATCTATCGTGGTCCCTCCGTTACCTGTAGTTAGTTGGTTAGAGAGGTTGTAGGAAAGGGGAGAGGCCAAGAAAAGGCACACTGGGGCAGCTCCACCTTCTGCCCTATGCTGGGGAAGCTGGGTGATGTGGGCCAAGGCTGCTCCTGGTAGCTGGGGTGAATGCTATCAAATCCACCTTTCCTCCCGGGCCTGCTTCCATGGCCAAATGTTGGGGCAGAATCTGAGGGCTCACACTGCTTTTAGGACCCAGGGACATGTGAGCAGGTGTGCACACAAGTCCAAAGCTGTGTGTCTGACCCAACGGTAAGAAGGCAGCTGGCCCGCCCCTGCAGTGGGCCGGAATGGGAGCCCCAGCCCCGTGCAGCAGCCAGCTCACCCCTGCAGTGGGCCAGGACCAGAAACCGCAGCCCTGTGCAGGAGCCGCATGCACCTGTGCTGTGGGTCCCAAGGGAGCCTAGAGTCAAGACATCGTCTCTGCAGTTCAGGGTCCTTGCTCAGCCCTGCTACCACTCAAGAGTTCCAGAGGCTGGCTCCCAAACTCTTTCCCCAACTCACCACTTCAAATTCCAGCTCCCCAGCATAGCTCCCCAACAGACTCCCACTGTTCTGTTGCTTTGCTAGGGCTTTTCCTCTTGTCTCCTCTTGGCTTCTCTCCTCCCATGCACTGCAGCCAGCTGCGATCAGGTCCTGTTGCGATCCGTCTTTGCTCTGTCCCCTCTCTGCTACTCGCCCCCTTTCTCTCCAACCCTTAGGTGTTTATTTGCGATGCGTGAATTTCTCAGCTGCCATTTTTGTCACCCAGCGTCCTCTTTCTTGGCTCTTGGGTGGCTGTTCAATTGTGTTTTCTGGGAGAGGCTTTAGGGACCTCCTCTCCAATCGCCATCTTGTCCTCCTCCTGCTTTATTCTTTACTTCAATCTTTCAATAAATATTTTTTAAGTGTCAATTATATGGTAGGTACTAATATAGCTTCTGTGGATATTAAAAATAAAATGTATTCACTACTTTGAAATAATTTATTTATACAATATTTGAGGAAGTGTATTTATACAGAAACTGTAATGAGAAAGTGCAACGTTGTCTTAAGCAAAGTTTTTTCAAGAGATGCAAGATAAAGGAGTGACTATTCTGCCAGAAGAATTAAGAAAAAGCTTTACAGAGGAGATAAAATTTGAGCTAAGTTATCCTTAGCAGATAACAGTTTAAATGGTGGAAAAAAAGAAGGAAATAACTGTACAAACAGAAGGAACCAGTACATCAAAAAGCCTGAGAAATCATGGTTCATATGAAAAACCACAATTGGTATCATAAATTTTCTCTAAAATGTAGGGTTTTTGTGTCAGACAGGAAGGACTTGCTCTTGTAGATATTGACTTTGCATACTATGATGAAATTTCATCTTTTCAGTGATAAAAATTTTGAGATATTTTAAGCAAGCATGTGACATCAACACATTTGCATTTAAAAGAATAAATACAATATGGAGAATGGATTTGTTGGCTTAAAAATGAAAAAAAGAGTAAAAATGTATACAACTTGTAGATAAAGTTATAGTTGAAAAACATGGCCAAAAGCAAAACTCAAAGAAAAAAACAAGAAAAAAATGTAGTATCTTTAATGAAAGAAAAAAATTTCAAGAATAATCAGCTATATTAATCATCATAGAAAAACACAGGAAAGACAAATAAAATAAGAATTAGAAATCTTATATGGGAATTGGAATAATAATCTTAAAAGAACAGTATGTATATAAACCTGAGTAAAGGGATTTGAGGTGTGAATAGAAAAAACACAGTTTAGACAGATGTGTGGATTAATCTTTAACACACCTATAGATCAAAGAATGAATGAATGAATGAGTGAATCAACTGATATTTATAGTCTTCATTTCTATGAATATTTAACATTTTTTCTTTTTCAGACTTTTTATTTTTAAATTACATCTAACATCCAATATTATATTGGTAACAGGTGTATACTAGTGATGTGTCATTTATATAACTTATTAAATCCTCATTCTGATATATCTGGTTTCCATCTGATACCATACATAGTTATTACAATGTTATTGACTATATGTTCTATGCTGCACTTCACATCCCTGTGACTATTGTTTGACTACGAATTTGTACTTCTTGATATTTCTCTTTTTCTTGCCTACTTATCCAGCTTTCACTCCAACAAATCTAGTACCCATCTGACACCACACAAAGTTACTACAACCTTATTGACTATATTCCCATGTTGTACTCTATATCTCCATGATAATTGTGTTGTAACAACCAAACTAAAAGGGACGTCTCCATTCCTTTCCCTTATTTCACTCTCCACTCCTCCTCCCATCTTAAATAAGTCCCTCTAACATTCTTTGCAGTACTGGATTGGTGGTATGAACTCCTTCAGCTTTTTCTTGTCTGAGAAGCTCTTTATCTAGCCTTCAATTTTGAATGCTAGCCTTGCTGGATATATTAACCTTGATCGTAAATTTTTGGTTTTCATCACATTGAGTATTTTCTGCCATTTCTTCCTTGCCTGCAAAGTTTCTGATGAGAAATTAGCTGAGAGTCAAATGGGTGTCCCCTCATAAGTTACTGCATGCATTTATCTAGCTGCTTTTAGAATTTTTTCTGTTTCTTTAACTTTTGCTATTTTAATTATGATGTGTCTCAGTGTCTTCCTGTTTGGGTTCATCTTGTTTAAGATGTTCTGTGTTTCTTGGGTTTGTATGTCTATTTCCTTCACCAGGTTAGGAAAATTTTCAGTCATTATTCCTTTAAGTAAATTCTCAATCTCTTGTTTGTTTTTATTCTCTTTCTGGTAATCCTATGATGCAAATGTTATTACCCTTAATGTTGTCCCAGAGGAATCTCAAACCATTCTTGTTTTTACTGTTTTTTTCTTAAATTATTCTTTCTATTTGTTGTTCTGATTGACAGTTTTCTGTTGGCTTTTGTTGCAAATCACTGCTTTGTGCTTCTACTTTATCTAGTCTGGTGACTCCTTCTTTTTCATTCTTTATTTCAGTTATTGTGATCTCTATTTCTGCCTGGTTCTTTATAATAGTTTGTGTGTCTTCCTTTATGCTTGCCATCTCTCTGTTGAAATTATCATTAAGTTCCTGAGCATTTTTATAAGTCATTGTTTAAGCTCTGTTTCTGAGGAGTTATTTGTCCCCATCTCTTTTACTTTGATTTTCTGTTGTTTGGATTTATTTTGAACTTCCTTTTTCTGGTTTTACATTCTGGCAGACTCTCTGTGGATATTCTACTCTTCAACCCAACATTTGCTGCTACAGTTTTTTGTTTGTTTGTTTATTTTTACTGCTGATACTGGGTGAGCAGAGGTCTGTGGAAGAGAGGAGGCCAGAATTTGTGCCTTTGTTCTCTTCATAGGGCTGCAGGGCTGTGTAGGTAGTATGGATGTAATTACACCTTTCTGTTCTCAGTTTGTCCTGAGGATTCTGGACTGAGCCTCAGGGTCAGTCCTGTATGCTGGTCTCTCAGACCATGCTGGTTGTGTACACAGCCCACTCTTTCTTTCTTTTTCCTGGCCACAGCAAAGTTGTGCTGTAGCTTTTCACTGTCCTCGTTGCTCCCCCTCCTCTTGGAACCAAAATGAAGTTGGGCCACTCTGTCTTGTGGATCTGGTCTGCACTTCCTGAGGGCCAAAGCGAGGTCTGGTTGAGGTATCTCATGCCCCCACCTCTGGACCTTCTTTTCTCTGTTTCTCAAACCAAACAAGGTCCAGAACATTTACCCACCACCTTCTTCCTCATCCCTCCCCAGTGGTAGAATTCTAGGCTGGGACCCACGTGTGGCCCATGTGTCTGCACTTCTCCCACTTTTATTCTCTTTCTTTTGCCCCTCTCCCCACTAGCAGGTACTTTAATGCAGCAAGCAGGTTTCTTAGCTGTGATTGTGCATTGAGTAGTGAGTCCTTAGTTGAGTTACAGATGTTTTATTAGTTGTTATCTCCAGGGAAGATTTTCAGAGGTCCCGCTCACACTGTCATTTGGTTGTTCCTCAAATTATGTGAATATTTAACTTATTGATTCAGCAAATATTCATGCCACGAGCTGATTTGGACATGAGAATGTAATATGAATAACAAAATGCCAGCCCTATGGCCCTAATGAGCTTAATAGTATGATGGGTTAAAAGCACTTCATGTCTTTGTACTGTAGTTCCCTAAGCAAAAACAAGATTTACTTGGACTAATGAATCTTTCTAAGAAAAAAACTAACAGAGAGTATCTTAGATCTTAAAATGATGCAGTCCATTATCTCTCAGCAATGTGGCTATTACATTTTTATGCATTAAGAGCAGAAAAAGCATGCATCTGCAGTTAAACTTTTATGCACCACTATTTACAGAAGTGGAATAAATATCCATCAATGAAGTCATGTATACAAGAACATCCATCAAGGGTTAGAAGAAGGAAAGGAATCTGTGATTAATTGTTTATTCTTCAATTCATCAAGTGGTAAAATTAATAGGCTTCAGTTTCGCTGCTGACACATTCAGAGTAAGAAGTAGGATATTTGTTGGTTCAAATTGTGTGTGTTACTAATTTCAAGAGCAAAATAAAAATCCATCAATGACATACCAAGTAATTGGAAATGCTTTGGAGGATTTGTCCAGAGATTTTATTTGTCCAAACTGCCTTTTCAGCTTGTAGTCACATAAAAAAAAAAATAAAAAAAAAAAAAGCAAAGAAAAGAAAAGAAAAAAAAGTCTTTCCTGATTTGTTGATACATCATCTTCTGTAGGAAACTAGTCATGGGTCAAAGATATGCACCACTCTGTAAGACATATAACAACGAATGTAGTATAGACCTAGTGTTGTCACATTATTTATAAGTAACTTTATAGAAAACTCTATCATCAGAATATACTGGTATTACATGTTAGAAGAGTCTTATTAATTAGATAACAAAAGAATAGTTTGAATTTTTGTAGAGGGTTTTTTTCATTTTACCTATACATTATGATTAGGAAATACTTTACACAGTTATTTTGCTTTCTAAATTTCTTCATTATGTATGGCATATATTAACTGGAAAGTGTACAGTTTCTGAAACATTTTTAATAGTACAAAGGTTTATAATGTTGGCAGTCTATTCTTAAAAGACCTGCTATTATACTAATGATTTTACATCAAAATTTTATCTTGCTATATATGATTAATGGTTGCATAAAATGAATATCTTTGATACACAAGATGATGAGGCCTGAAACTGGACCAGACATAAATGTTTACCCATTGCCTAGTCTGGAATAACTGAACAAATAAAATAAAAATGGGATTATTTATTGCAATGATACATTGATGTTGAATTAAGTATAAGATGATGATGTCAAGTCTTTATGTTACTCTTTTTTTTAAAAATTGGTGTAAGAGAAAAAGCAGTTCACATATCCATTTGGATTAAGAAAAAAATAAAAATTCCATGACTATGTCTGTAATGAAAAATTTGCAGCAAATTATTAAATCCAAGCAGTAGTTGTTCTTCACTTTGATAATACAACTGTGAAAAATGTTAATGTTTTTGTTCATAATCTCTTATCAATAAATTTTAGAACCAAAACCCTAATTTTTCTTTTGACTCTTTTTATTCTATTGGCAAGAACTGGCAGGGCAGAAGAATTTTTTCATGAAGTAAGCAATTCCCATTTTGTTCTTTATAGAATAATTCAAGTCAAAACCACTAATGATTGAAGTTGTGAAAATATTGAAGAGAAAATATGTTCTTTCTTGCTTCCCATTTCCTCAGAAATCTGTCAAGATTCAAAGCTGTTTAATTAGGAACATAATATACAATCAGGTGCTGCTTAATGATGTTACAGTGTGAGAAATGCATTGTAGGTGATTTCATCTTTGTACAAATGTCATAGAGTGCACATGCACAAACCTAGATGCTATAGCTAACTACACACCTAGGCTAGATGGTATAGCCTATTGCTCCTAGGCAGTAAGTCTGTACAACATGTTACTGCACAAAACAAAAATAAAAACAAAAAAAACCCCCCACAAGATTAGGTCAAGCACAAGAGAAAATGATGGCATATAGGCACACAGTAAACATGATATATATATAAGGTTGCTTCCAGCATAACACAACATAGTCTTCTATAGCAAACATTTTTTATGTAAGTTGAAAGAGTATACTCTAAAATAATGATAAGTATAATACAGTAATACATAAACCAGTTACATAGTTGTTTATTATCATTATCAAATATTATATGCTGTACATAATTATATGTGCTATACTTTTATGCAAGTGGTACCACAGTAGGTTTGTTTACACAAATATCACCACAAGCAGGTGAATAATGCATTGAACAATGACATTATGATGGCTGTGACATCACTAGGTGACAGGAATTTTTCAGCTCCATTATAATCTTACTGGCCCACAGTTAAATATGCAGTATATGACAATTCATATACTGCTTGAGAGGCAAGTAAAAGTAGTAATTTGCAAAAGAATGAAAGACACTGTAATTACTGTTTCCCAACATTTTTAATTTAACAGCAGACTTAAAAAGAAAGCATTTGCCTAGGACACTGGATAAACTGAAAAAGTACAGTCAAAGGTAAAAAGTCAAGATTCAAATTCTAGAAATAAACACTCTTAATTGGTCGGTCTTGGGGTTATTTGCATTTTGGAGGAAATAAAAAGGATTGATTTGAAATCTCATTAAGATTTAAGTCAATAAGAGTGGAAGAGTTTCCTAAAATAAATTCAGGTGCTTCTAAAATTTATAAAGCATTATTGTCACACAAGAAATATGTGTATGTCTTATCTACATTCACAGTCTAATGAATCAGAAGATAGAAAGTTAGAATTATTTTTACTTTAGCTGTCTACATATTTTCCAAAATGACTACATATTTGCAAAAATGAATACATTCAATATGGATATAAAAAGAAATATAAGTATATGTATAGATGTAAAAATGCCTGTGCTCATTAGAATGATGATGATTTTTTCCCTGCTTCTGTGAAGTCTATATGTTCAATAAGGAACAGAATGTTCATTAATTTTAAACATATTCTCTTTAAATATATAAAAAGAGGTGCATGCAATAATTGTTGAATTGTGCCCCAAAAATAACAATAGCAGTTAAGTAGCTAGTTTTTATTTATATACTTAAAGATTAATAAATAACTCCAATATGTATTTTCTTGTATAATATCTATTTTATAGAAAAAATCCTTCAGAAAATAATAAAAATTCCCACTTACATTCATTGTTACTAATATTCATGTTGTTATTATCCAATAATTTTAATTAACATAAACTAGGTGTTCAATAACCAATTAAGTAAGATAGTGTCATTCCCATTGAATCATTACTACATTCTCACTTAAATACTCTATTTTAAGAAAAGGGTGAAGGGTGGGTGGAGAATGAGCTAGAAATGAGCTAAGAGGATATGGGTAAAATTTTTCCTTCAGCAGACATATGCTCAAAAACAAATTTCTCTCTTATCTGAAAAATTATATATAGCTGGGCTTTCCTAAAACCCCAATCCTCTCTTTATATATTGTCAGCAGGCAGAAGGGGATGTGAATATATTTAAAGAAAAATATCCATGTTGAAAACTTTGCGCAAGGTTGTTATTTATCTATTCCTTAAGGCAGACACCATTTCATTGTGAAGGAAAATAAATAAAAGTATATATTTTAACATAAAACAGCCAAAATATTTTGTCTTTATGGTACAGCCCTAAAAGAGGAAAGCAAGACCCAGCTACCATTTTTTCTGTGAAGCAATCTGAACTGATAGACTCAGTTGTATAAAACTGCTCAGGCATCAAGTTTATGAGTCTATCAATATGGGTGCATATAACTACTATGATTGCATCTCAGAGATGTCAAATAATAAATGGTAAAACTTACCTGAATGTATAAGCATTTTAATCAAACTATTATCTATTTTGACTTGTTGAATACATCAATAAACATTTGAATCATACGAAGTGAACACAGAGATCATTTTGGATAGGTATCTAGTTTTACTTTTTCACTCATTTCTTAGGGTCTTAAGATAGCAGTCTCTATAAGGATCCCTGATAATGCCTTGCATAAAAGTTATTATCATAATGAACCTGAATTGAGTTTGGATTTTGTTGTACACAAGTATCTCTTCAGGGGAGAAAAGGACTTAATATCACAAGTATATATTTTTTTCTAAATTTAAGTGTAAGATTAATACCAAGTTGATTAGGACAGTTTTAACAACTATGGACAGCAGCAGTAGGTAGCAGATGTTAGACAACCCACATGGCTCTAATTTTAAGAATGCATAACAGATATTTTATAAAAAGAAAGAGTATTTTGAAATCTCACATTTAATCTCTTCTCCCACACAGGTTATATCACAGTTTAGATATGACGCATATTTCTTTTCAGATGCTACTAATATTGTTATTTAAGTAGATTTTCTGGCAGATGTTTCTCTTTTGGAGAAGAATTCTTTTTAAATCTTATTCTTAGTACTTTAAAATTTGTATTTTGTCTGCTTACAAATACTCACTGCTTGCTCCAGTCTTTGATAACATCTAGTTTTATTGCACTGTCAAGGAAAATGTTTATACTATAGCAAAAGTCAACAGTCAGTATACATTTTAAGGGAAGCAGAGCATAACATAAAGTCTAATGCTGATTTTATTGATGGTTTGAGAAATAAAATGAACTCTTCTTTAAAAATAATATGTGCTCTGTTTGACTTCCACCCATAATTTCTTAGCTAAAATTAAATTTATTTTTAAATAAATTAAGCAATATAGATTTGCATACATGTGAAATATAGTTGGGGCAATGATACTCACTGAACATTTTATCTTGTATTTCTTTTTTCTGCAATGAGTTAAGTCTTGCAGATCCTCTCAGAAGAACTTCGAAGTAATTGCAATTTAGAATCTAAATTGAACATAACTTTAACCATAGTTCAAAAGAGTGAATGGATAGAAATACTTAGAAGGAGCTTACATTTGGAAAAACTCATTTCCCTGCAACATAATTTTTTTTACACTTTTTGCTGTCAATGGCAGTCTGCTTTTTTTTTTTTATCACATGCAATATTTAATTTATGGAACGTCATTCCATTTAACACCTTTATGAAACATTATTTTTATTTCACTTAGAAAATAACTTTTTCTAGGACATTTGACTGTGTATTATCAGACAAATGTGTAGCATTATTTTCCATTCACCCCATCGCATTGACATTTTTTACTTCTCACTTTTCTGGTCTCTTCTCTATTTGCTACCTTTGATGTCCTGGGATGTTTTTCTTATCTATTCTCAACCCCGTGTCACATATACACAAACACATGCTCTTTGGGAACTGAGTTGTCCTTTTTTCTCAATTCTATCAACATTTTCTAGTCTGATCTTACATATCTACTCAGGAATTTGGCTTACAATTTCTGATGTGATAAATAAAGTGGTTACCATAAGATATAGGCTCTCCTTTTAAAAAGTAAGATATATTTTAATGATGAGTGACACACCAAAATTGTATTAATTTCAAACTTTAATTTGTTATTTTATAAAGTGAGGTCTTGTGGATCTAAATCAGATAATTTTGGTTCTTTTTTTTCAATCAATAAAGCATTTATTGAACATTTACAATTAGTCAGTCACTAGAATAACTAGCAAACCCAAAGTGATGGATAAGTGCCCTGCTTTGAGAAACTCATGCTTTAGTATGGATATCAACATGTTTTTAAGAATTATAAGGCAAGATGAGATAAACTCTTATTTTATTTCTACTTCTCCATATAGGTTATTTGATAATTATACATATATTAATAATTGTGTTCAGCTCTTTAACCATTCCATTTAATTATTTATCAGATAATAGCACTTTTGCATATTCTTTTTCTACTTTTAGAATATCTGTCTGACCCCTTTCCACCCTAGTGAACTCATAAGCATCTTTCAAGACTCCTTTCAAAAACTAATCTTCTGTGTCAAACTCTATTATTATTCTCAATTATTACATAATTTGGTGCCCGTTTTCTTATGCTTTGGCACTATTTTTTTTTTACTTTACCACTTATCACTGTCTCATAAATGTCTGTTTAATTTACATGACTTTCCTCAGCAATTGTCGCTACTTTCTTTAACTCATCTTTGTATTCAAATACTTAGTATTGTTCAGAAATGTACCAGACTTTCAATTTGTGTAGTAAAAGAAATTAGTTTGGTTAATTTCCTACTCTAGAAGAGAAAAAAAGTAAAATCTAATAAAAATAAGAATTAATTTGGAAAAATATTAACATAATTTATTCCTAAAGGTTCATGTTTTCTTTTGATTACAGTACTATGAGTACTGTAGTTCATATAGAGAAGCCATGTGTAGTTCTTCTGGTCCATACTTCAGGAGAGGTCTCAACAAACAGCCAACATCAACCCAAGATGGCAAATCAATGCAACCATTGAGTGTTTCCAGGTGATACATTGTATGCAAAAAAGATGTCATAATTGAAACAGACTTTAAGAGGTGGAAAAATATCCCCTGTTCATGGATAGGAAGACTTAATATTGTTAAAATGGCTATTCTGCCCAAAGCAATCTACAGATTTAATGCAATACCCATCAAAATCCCACAATCATACTTTCGTGAAATAGATAAAAGAATTATTAGATTTATATGGAACCATAAAAGACCTCGAATTGC
>PVJL010018492.1:0-15751 GCA_004026885.1 Lyroderma lyra | reverse complement strand
GGGCCACGGGGACCTCCAGAAGCCTGTGTGGAGTCTGGAATGGAGGCACGGGGCTGCCCGTCCTTCCTTTCGTCACCAGGCAAGTGACGAGGGAACGATGCATGGGTCCTGCATCCTGGCGAGGTCCCAGAGGGGGTTTAAGAAGGAAGCGAAGATGATGACGACGGTGACAACGACCATGCATAGCCCAGACGCGTGTTCTAGACGCTTCGGTGCGTTATCTCGTGTACTGTCCTAACCGTGCACGAGGAAGTGCCCTTGGCCCGTTCTGTAGATGAGAGATGTTAAGGAACTTGTCCCCAAGTCACACAGAGCAGGATCTGAACAGCCGTTTGCTCCCAGCAGCCTCCGAGCAACAATAGGAAAAGCTTTGGGGGCCTGACGACGACCCGCCGGGTGGGGTGGGGGCCTGAGGACTACCAGCCCAGGTGGGGTGTGGGTGGGGGCCTTGCATTTTAGCTGAGTCCTTGGACACGGGGCTTGTGTAGCTCCACAGCAAAGGAGGTGTACCCTCCCTGTGCAGAGTTCAAATCCCAGGACCCTCCGGTCCCCAGGTGAGGGGGTCCCAGGGCTCACTTTCTGCCTTAAGCCTGCGGCCTGTAGAAACACGTGCTCAGGGAGAGCAGCCAGGGCCCCTCTTTCTGTGGGTGCCACCCCATCACTGCCACAAGCATCCCAGCGGGAGGGGCGCCGATGGAGGTTGGATACATTTGCATCCTGGGCCTCTCCACCCTGCTGGGCTCCCCTGAAATGCGGGGCTCATCGTGTGGACGAAGCCACCTCTCCGGCAGCAAAACAAGCTCTTCAGACCAGGGGAGTCCCCTTGAAGTGATTCATTGTGCCTCTGCAGTCACGGCGCACCCTCCTACTGCGATGGTCTCGCTTGTACTTGGCTTCCTCCCCCACAGTTAATTACCCGTCAGAGACAAGGCTGCATGGCACCCGGGCACTCCTCCATCAGGGCACGCGCAAGGCCAGGACCACAGCGCTGTGGGCAAACCGTCATCGAGGTGCGGGCCATGGGGCCAGGTGGGGTCCTGCAGGGGACTCTGGGAGGTGGTCACCTTGCGTAGACCAGGAGAGAATGGAAGGGGGACAGCAGATGCTTACTCACTGACGTGCCTCCATCCAGCAAACCTTTCCAGAACATTCTTCCTGAGCCCGCCACTGGGCCAGGAGCCGGATTGTTGGGCATCAGGGCGGCCTCGGCCCGAGGTGCCTGCCTGAACAGACGGAAGGGAGTTGGGGGGCTGAAGGGCTCCATTCTCCAGCTTCTGAGGAAGAGCCGGACTTGCTGGTCATCCCCATCTGGGCTCCGTGCCTGGCCCTGGAAATGAGCTGCTCGGGAGAGCCTGCAGGTGTGCACTCTCACAGCCCGGAGAGGGCTTGGTTTAACCTTCTGACTGTGAGGGAGTGGGGGGAGCCCCGAGAGGAGAAGCCAACTGCTGAGGGCACCCAGCAGAGGCGGGGCGTGAGCCCAGCTCTCTGCATCCCAGCCGCCCGGCTGCTGTCCACGGCACCCGAGCCCGCGGCTGCTGGCCCGGAGGGGCGACCTCTCTGCTGGGCGGGGCTCCCTTGGACCTGCGTTCACATAAAGACCTGCGTTCGTTAGAAAGTGGGGGTCCTGGGGGGCGGGCTGGCTGGGGATGTCACTTTCTGTGTCCATTCGCTACTCAGAGTCCATTGAGAGGGACAGGCTCCCGGGAGGTGGGTGCCGTCAGGGAGGTGGGGCTAAGCTGGTGGTCAATGGCTCTGACTGGGACATCCGGAGAGGGAGGTCACAGGCACTGGGCCCTGGGGGCCACGTGCGGTAGATTCCTTCTGTCTGGGTCGCCCAGGAGCAGTGCAGGTGTTTGGTGGGTGTGTATGTCCGTTAGAGGAGGAGACACTGCCCCAGGGACAGTGGCATAGTTTGTCACCCTCAGGCTGGTGGTCGTATTGGCAGTATGACAAAACAGGATGATTACCACTGATGATGGGGCTCCGGGAAGCACAAACCCTTGCGCATGCAGGGCACAGGTGGGGCACAGGTTTAGTGTCACATCCTGAGTGAGCAGACGTTCCCACCTCGGGCACAGAATTGAGCCAGTGGAATGCTCCGGCTTCTGGGGACACAGAACTCTGGGGAAGTTGCCTGCACCCTCTGTGCCCGGGTTCTCTCGCCTGACAGGTGCGGACGATGGACCCCCTGTGCTGCAGCTGTGAACGGCGTGCGTGCGAGGGGGCCCGGGTGGCACGCCGCAGGTGTTAGCAGAGCAGGTAGGACAGAGGGGGCAGCCCAGAATGGCCACTGGTGACGGGTGGCCCTTCGGATCATTGATGCATCTCCCTCAGTCTCAGCGCCTCGTCACCGATGGGGGTGACAGGACATCTGTGTCACGTGCCCGGCAGGAGACTTGCCTGAGGTCGTGTGTGTGACGCGTGCGACATGCCGTCTGGCAAACACCAGCCGCCGAATGGCCATTTCGCTGCCTTCGTTGACTTCAAGTTTTACTTTTCAAAATGTGTCATAAAAAGTCAGTATTTTGACTATTTTAGGCATTTGATAATGACATTTTGAGCTGCTTTGTGTACAAATGACATTATTTTTATTTTAAATTTTTGTTACATGGTAATAGATTGACCATATAACGAAAAAGGCTCAAAAACAGACTCAGGGGCATCAAGCAGATTTAAGTAAGGGCAGGGAGGACCTAATGGCACTGCTGACATGAAAAATCCTTACAAAGGTCACACACTAGGGCACACGGAACACCGTTGTTTGTAGCACAAGTCACAGGAGACCGCGTTGAAAAACCTGGGAAGCGGAGGGAAGTTTTTTCTGGCTCGTGAGGTAAGCCCGAGCGCCCCCATCGTGGGTGGGGGTACGCACTCACAGAGAGCTGAACCTCACAGCAAAAGCACGGGGTCACGGTGAGTGGCCCTGCCACCACCCAGTCAGTCTTCTCCATGGCTTGTGTCCCCACCAACCCCTGGCATCCGTCCCCCGTGGACACCACTGCCTTGGAGAAGGGGGCTGGTGACCTGCCCGGAGCCGGTGGGCCCCCCATTCTCACTTGCAAGCCCGTGTTAAGTGACCCCCTGCCCTAGTGGTGCAGCGCTCTGATGCTTCCAACGTGGTTCCATGTCTTTGACCGCAGCTGGGTCCTGCGGCGACCTCGTGCACAGTACTGACCTCGTGCACAGTACTGACCTCCTGCACAGTGCTGACCTCCTGCACAGTGCTGACCTCGTGCACAGTACTGACCTCGTCTTACAGAGCAGCGAACAGGCTCCCGGGGCTCCAGTGATGTGCCCGGCCGTTCGGCAGGCTCCCCGCGTGCTCCGGTCCCACGAGACCGATGGCCACTTCACGCCATGCAGTGAAGGGCCGTCTCCTTGGACGCGCACAACGGCGCTATCGTGCGGGGCGTTATATCAGACCCAGAGAGGTAAGGCGGGGGGCAGCTTCAGGGCGCCGTTTCCTCTCGTCCAGTCCCGTGCTCTTGCTGCCCGTCCTCCCCAGTCCTCCCCTCCAACGCCGGCTTGCCTGAATCACCAGCCGAAGCAAAACCCCAAACCAAGGAAGGCACCGGCACCGGGGGCGGCGGCTCCCCGCAGGAGCGTGGGGCCAGCAGGAGGCGCGGCCCTGCCCCAGGGTGTGACCAGAGAGCCCGCAGGTGCCCGAGCGGCGCTGCCCGTGGGCCCACCTGGGGGCCTGGCGCACGCAGGTAGTTTGGACAGGGCGGGGCTCTCAGGGGGGACAAGGGCTTCGGGCGCCCACCTGACCCCTCCACCCACCTTGGGCCACAAGCACCAGCCCACACGCAGAAACCAGGCGACAGCCCCCACCCCCGGCCCTGGACCCTTCGGTGACACAGAGCCATTTGCCGTGGTGCTCGTCATCGTACATTATGCTGAAAGTGTGACAGATTTTGAGAGGCCGCCTGGGCGGGAACCATGGCAACAGCGTAGGGGAAAGGAGAGGCTGATGGCTGTGGTCGTGGTCGTGGGATAGGGGTGAGCTGGCCTTGACCTCCTGGCGGCTGTAAGTGTCACCGCTCCTGAGGACACGCAGGGAAGGGACCGAGCTGGCTCCCCCAGGCCTTCGCACAGGCCCCGGTCGTAACAACGAGGTTCTGACGGGCCGGCTCCCTACACTGCGACACGAAGACCTCGGTGGCTCCCATCTTTTTTTTCTCTTGTTTTACAACAATCTCTGCTTTGATTTGGAGGTAGGGACTTAGGACGCACGGCCAAGGGTCACTCGTGCCTGTGAATGCAGGAGCCCTGGCTGTCCCTCTCCAGGACATAGGCTGGTCCCCTCTCCCCGGGACCCTGAGCAGAGGCTGCCGTACTCCTGAGCCCCAGACTCTCATTTCCAAGCCGCCGGCTGGGTCTCTGCTGCGGGTTCACTCTTGAATTCCGCCTTTTCGTCGCTGCTCAGAGCCCACTGTCTAAACACCCCTTAAGTCGGTCAGCGCCCCGCCATGCCCACAGCCTCAGCCCATCCCCAGGATTACTGCCTCTTCTCCTCCTGTCTGTTCTCCCACCCCCTCCCCCTCCCCCGCTGTCCCCCATCTGTCCCCGAATTGCCTCCAGGACTGTCTCTCTCCGACACACGTGATCCTGCCGCTGCCCTGCTGACGACCTTCATCCTGCCCAGGGACCTTCACAGTTGCCTTCCGTGCGTCTTTCTGGACTTAGGTCCTGCGTTCTTCCATCCCCCTCCCCCCTGTACTCCGGCGGGCCGAGCCCCTTACCACCCCGGCAGGTACCACCCCAACAGGCCTCCTCGGTCACACTGTGGTGCCTTGGACATACCCTCAGCCCTCTACCCGCCACCCCCCTCCATCTCCCGAACCTGGGGGACACTGCCCCGTCCTCGAGACCAGGTTGGATTCGCCCCCCCGCCCCCCCGCCGGGAAGCATGCCCCTAGGGGCTCGGCGCAGCCTCCTCTGTGCTCCTGCGCTCGGTGCTCGCGTCGTTTATCGTGTCCGTGTGTAATCCCTGTGCAGGCATGTCCTCCTGCTCCGAGTAAGGACCTCCGTGGTGCAGGGCCTCAGCTCCTCCTGGGGTGCTCGGCCTGGGCTGTGGGTGCGCAACAAGTACCGCTGAGTGAATATCAGAGTTTTACAGGATGAGAGTGGGGGTGCATGGATCAGGGGCCACGGGGGACTCAGAGGACACTTGGAGGGTACAGCTTTTGTGTCCTCACCATGTCCCCAGCAGTCACTGTCATTGACTTTTAGGGATCCTCCGACTGCAAAATATTTGCTCCCGTTTCCTCTGTGTGTGCACACGATACAGGCCAGATTCAATCCCTTGTCGGGCTCTGTGGTTTCATGTCTGCTGTAGATGACTTGGTCACCGTAACTGCGAGGGGACTCGCGCCTGTGCAGAGGGGCTCTGTTCCTTCTTTCTCACAAACTTCTGACCCTCCTGGTCCCTGGCCTGTTTTGTGGAGTTCTGTGTGTGTCCAGTGTGTTGGGATTTGGGGTACAAGTGAGACTTGGCTTGAAGGTGCGACAGATCCCAGAACCTGTGCGGTTCTTCAGCAGCCACCAGCTGTGGGAGCCCGCTGCGTTTCAGCTGCCCGAACAGAACAATTCGTGTGGGGTTCACGGGAGCGGGAGTGCCCCTCGGCTGCCCCACGGAGCGTGGCATTCAGCTTGCTGCTATTTGGCTTGCAGTGTTTTGTCCCATTCTAACACATGGCTCTATGTGTTTAGCTTGTGTGCCGAGTCTGCTCTCATAAATGGCTTCTATTGCGTCTGGAGGGACTGCGTCTGTGAGCAGAGTGCAATATCATTCTTGTGTTTTATTAACCATAATAACCAGAAGTCTCCAGTCACAAATATATCTGCATAGAGGGCTTTCTGAATTTCCAATTATTTTAACATTCAGCATAAACTGGACAGAAAATTCATTTCGATGCAGTTGAGCTTTTTCTTTTTATTCTCTCTAAACAGAGAGTAAGTCATCTGCAATGTGACATGCAGGGCCAGGGACAGCAAAGGGCTGTCCTTGTGGACATCTGCTGCCACCCGGTGTGGTCTGGAGCCACAAAGACTGAGCAGGCGTGGAGGAGCTACGTTTCTCTTTCCGTCTCACCTTCCCTGAGAAATCATCATCCTCGGCGCCCAACTCTGACCCCATGAAAACAGACAGAGTGTCTGAAAGGTCCCCCTCTCAGCCCCAAATGTGGAGCTGTTATGGTCAAGCTGTTGCTGGTTCTTTAAAAAAAATAAAATTTGTTGTTATTTTTCTGTCTGTCCCTTTAATGGGTGATAAAATTGATTAAATCTCTGCCTGTAGATGACTTCAGAATATTAGTTGGGATGGTATTGATTTTTTTCTCTTTATAAAGCTTTTCTATAAAGTAAGCACCTGACGACTTTAAGTTACAAACTTAAATTATGAACCTTTTAGCTTTGCATTAGAAGTGGTGTCTGCAACCTGATTTGCTAGATCAAACCACATTAGTTGTGTTATGTTATTTTCTAAAAACACATTTCAGAGAAATAACTCCAATCTGTGTTGCATTTTATAGAGCAAAATAATTGAATGGCGCCTGTTCGTAATTTTAGCAATCTCTTAACCTTAATCATATTTAATGGCTTTTCTCTTCAGGCTAACAGGAGAGAGAAAAAAGAGGTCCCAGCTCTGCTGTGTAACAGCGCGGCAGTCATGCACCCCAGTCCTTGGCAGCCCTGTAAATTCTTACTCTCTGAATTGTTGGTTCGGGACAATCATTCAGCAGGGAATTACTTTCTCATCTATGAAATAAATGAGATGTTAAACTAGTTTGCTGCTTCCTGTGGTACAAATGTATCAGTGCGCAGCCCCGTGCAGCGAGAGAACAAATGGCCAGAGCCTCTGACGCCGGCAGCCCCACGCCTGAGAGGGCCCGGGGCTCCGGGATCAGGGAGTGAGACCGTGCCCTGGGGGCGGGGGCGCCTGGGCAGCGCGGACACGGAGAGGAAAACGGGGGGAGGTGCCAACCCCAGGAGGGAGCCGAGCCAGGCCGGGCAGCCACTCAGCCACTCACGGTCCCCAGGTGTCTCTGTGCCGCCACCTCCTTCGCATGGAAACAAAACGAATTGATTGGTTGCAGGTGTTAGATCTTCTTTAGCGCTTAAGACGCATTTTCACCAGGATCTCACTGGCTGTGACAACCTGGCTAGGACGCTGGGGGAAACATCGGCAGGGACTGTTCCCATTGCAGAGATGGGGACACTGAGAACCCAGGAAGGGGAGACAATACAGGCCACTGCGTGAAGGTAGAACAAGTCACATCGTCCAAGGGCGTGTCGTCTGAGGTGTTCCTGTTTTCGTTTATTTGTAATGGAGCACCTATGGCGTGCCTTGAATTATGCCAGGCACTAGGAGTACTTTACCTTAGTTGCTCCTTACAGTAAACCTAGGAGGTAGTTCTCACGTGCTCGTTCTATAGGTGAAGACACTGAGGCGCAGAGAGTGATTAACTACCCAAAATTTGCAGCAAAAGTAAGCAAGACAGTTGGAATTCCAATCGACCTCCCTGTGCTGAGCCATCAATTCCTCTGAGCAAACTTGCTCTGCCTTGTCACCGCCCCTTCTGCGGCGCGTTGGGGACTACTCATTACTCGTGTGATGATGGCTGAGTTTCCCGGTCAGCTCCAGGCTCCCTGAGCGTGAGAACCCCACCCTTCCTGGTCACACCACCGGCGCGTCCCCCGTAAATGCTGACTGAACGAACGCACCGCCCCACCCGCTATGCCCGTTGGCTCCCCGCCCAGCCTGTAAGAGAACAGGTCTTAGTGGGGAGAAGAGCTTCTCCTTTGTCTGCCCCTAGATGTTGGGGTGCCCGGTGGCTACGCGCCCCCACTCGTCACCCCACCAGGGCCCCGGAGCTTTCAGAAACCCACGTCTTGGGCCAGGGAGGCGGCTGGTGTCTCCTTCTCGGGCTTACTGGAGCCCAAGTCCCAGCTCTGCGGAGCGCACTGCGTTCAGATTGCCAAGGAGTTGTGTGTCGTTACTAATTAGAAAATTGCCTTTGGAACAGAAATATGCTCCACAGATGAATTTACTGAACTCCTCGCCGAGGTGTGATTCTCTCACGCTTGTTAGGAGACAATCGCGCTCGGAGGCGGCATATGGAGACATCAACTCTCTGCAAATTACAGAAGCGTTGGGGTGCTCACCCACCCCCAGCGCCCTGGGCACCTGCGAGCCGTTGGGCAGACCCCTGGGGAGGTCTGGGGCGTGGATGTGCCCACCCACGGGGAAAGGCAGCCCAATGGTCGGTTTAGCACCCCCTGCTCTGAGTCCTCTGTTTCTGGCCCAAGGCTCAGAGAGAAAGCCTTCTGGACATAAATCCAGAAGCCTGATCCGTGGCTCACACATATGCCAACAGCGGAGTTGAAAATGCTCATCTTCACTGCTGTCTGTTTAAAATAGACCATTCTCCCCCATTAACGGGGATAACATTGGGGACATTATCAGAGAACAATCCCTTAATGTGCCTAATGTACCTGAAATTTTTGACACCATTTCTTTAACCCAGTAAATGGGGAAATGAGGGTAGATGGGCCAAAAAGGTCCAGCTCAGTCATGATCAGAGAGAATTTGCAGATGTTTGCTGGAGGCACAGACGCGGAGGGAGGCAGAGGTTCAGATAGTCTCTGCGGCTAGTAAGGTCTCATTCAGGAAGAAAGCAGAAGAACCAGAGGCCCAGTAACATTATTGCTCCTCGTAGCATCACTGCTACAGTTGCTGCATGTTACGTATCACCTTAATGGTTCTTCCCAACATCCCTCGTCAGAAGGGAAGAAACAGCACCGGAAGGTCAGGTAGTTGCCCCAGGTGACACGGCTCCATACGGCTGAACTGGGTGTCAGCCTCAGACCAGGCGGCTCCCAAAGCACATATCCTCTCCGTGGTGTGACAGTGTGCAGTGACAAAGCCTTATGAGAAGGCCGGGGAGAGGATGGCGAATTGAAGCAGGGCATTCCACAGCTTGAGAGACCGTTGGCCTTGGTCACTCAGTTCCTTCTGGGCCTTTCCATCTACCCTTTGCACACCTGTGGGCACGCCTTCCTCAATAAGTGTCTGAGTGAGTACGAAGTGCGTCCACGTAAAGACTGTGGCTGCACGCTCCTCAGAGGCCTCCCGTGGGCACGGGGGCGTGACATGGGCACTGAGCAGGACATACCAGGCTCAGTGCCCCCTGGGAACCCGAAGAGGAACTTGGGGTTCCGAGGCTTCTTGCCACAACTCCTGGAGGAACAGGGGACCCCGTACTCAGACTGGCAAGAGGACTTTTTCATGCTTCTCTACCTTTTCTCCACCCACCGTCCCCCAGAAACCCTTGGTGTCTCACAGCTGGCATTAACCGGGGACAGCAGGCAGGGGGGTGTAGCCTGTGTCACCTGCTCCCCCAGAGACATTCCCCCAAGCATGTTTTTCAGTTCCAGGGGTCACTTTGGTAAGGCAGGTGCCATGCCCCCTGCTCACACCCCCCCCAACCCCAGTCCTGATGGGGCCTGACACCCCTCCGTCCCCCCTGAACCTGCTTGGCATGACGGGGGTCAGAGGCTGCCAGGCGACGCCCGCCTTTCCCGAGTCCTCTGGGTTGCCAGCACCTCCCAAAGCATTAACTCTGCACTGTCTCGTCATCTGGGAGTGCTGCTGCTGTGTGTTCAGAGCTCCTGACATTAAAAGGAAAATATTAAAGAAAGCAATCATCTCCCTCCTCCCCATCAAAAGTACAAATAACTTCGTTATCTGCTGAGCATAATGGCCCCGGCTTCCGCAGCCCCCTGCCTAACGAGCTCTTTCGTCGCTGCCTCACCACGAGCCTAATTGTTTTTAAATGTCTGTGCTAACCACTTCCTACGAGAGCATCCGTCTGCAGGCGGGTAACGGAGAGCCAGGCTGCCGCCGAGGGCGATGCACCCTCGCAGTAATTAAAAACATGCTTAAGGAGACTCAGGCCCTCGGCTCCCAAGGCGCGATGGGTAAGGCTGAGGGCTGGCGCGAGGGCCCAGTCTGCTCTGGCCTGGAGGGTCAGCAGCGGGGCCCATGCCCTCCCTGGACAGGAGAGCCCGCCGGCCTGCTCGGTTGCTCGAGGTCGCTCTCTGCAGGGCAGGACGGTGCTCTACGCCGTTGATGTCCCTTCTGCACCCCCAACGCCTGGTGTGAGGCCCGTAGAGGGCGGGCACTCAATCCTCACATCCCGCCTGACAGCCGGACATCAGCGTGATTATTACCTGCTATGGACGGGCTAGCCTCACACACAAGGCCGCGTGCTCGAAGCCGGGCCGCAGGTGCAAGGAAAACTCTGGGCCGAGTGAATAATTTTAGCGTTTCCTTTTGGGTCTTTGAGTTTCTGGAGTCCCCAGAGGGGACGAGGGGCTCTCAGTGTGTTTTCCATAAGCAGGTGGCTGTGTGCTCATCGGGACATCCAGCGCGCACAGGCCAGGAGCAGGGAGAGCGTGGAGTGTGGGTGGGGGCCGGCCGGGAAACACGGACGGGGCCCGGAAGTGCGTAGAACCTGGGAGCAGTGTCTGCCTCAGTGAAGTCTGGGTACCGGTGTGCCTGGGAAAGAAATACAGTCACCTGCCACGTAAGGGCATTTCTGCCGATGACGGAGCACATGTTCGACGGTGGTCCCCTGAGGTCCTCAGGGGCTGGGGAATTCCGATTGAGTAGTGACCTTGTAGCTGTCATAACATCGTAGCACAGAGACTGCAAAGTCGAGATGGCAAACAGCTTTAGCCTGGGTGTGGGTGAGGATGGCACTGGGGAGCTCCCAGAGGGGCTTCCTGAGGGACTGGCCGCAGAGGGGCTGCGGGGACCAGAACAGGAACTTGTGGCTAAAGAAGAGGCAGGAGGAAAAGAAACGGCAGCAGAACAAAACCAGTAAAAACCTCCAAGGACATTCACCATGGACGGGTTGGCAGAAGCTTTTGCCGACCTCAATGAGCTCCTTCAAAAGCCTGAAAACATGGAGCCCTGCACTGCCAGGTTTTCACTGTTGCGGAGGGACGTTCGTGGTGCATTGTCTGCTTACAAGCAAATCTGTGATGAGAAAACGAAAACAAACAAAGCCAGCAGGACGTATTTCTGAGAGGAGCGACACCTCCACAAGAAAGCCTCAGGCAGGCCCTTCGGGAGGTTCCGGAAGGAGGCAGTGTTGTCACAGGAGGTACAGGATGGCAGCTCCGTGTACAATCACATCGGCTACAGGATGGCGGACGCGATTGTAGATCCTTGAACCGGAGTCCCCGGGAGAGGTCAAGGGCATCCTCATCCGTGGAGGTTCGGGTCCTGCTGGGCTGGGCTTGGGCTGGGATTGGCTGAGGCTGGGAGGTAAGACCTCCAGCTACAGGGCCTCATGCTTCTGGCTGGAAAGAGCTAGAACAGCCTCCAGGACACACAGTGTCCGGCTGGAGGAGCATTTGGTGTCTGTCACAGCCTGTTGTTCCCACCAAGAGCAAGGCCCCCGACATGCTGTTGGGTCGGCGAGCCGATCCCAACATCAACTCCCAACCGGCTCGGCGGCTCGTGGCTCCAGCTGGTGCGGCGTCTGCGAGGCCCAGCTGCCGGGCAGCACGATCTGCTCGGGGGCCCGTCCCCCCGCCGGACTCCAGGCCCCGAAAACCCGCCGGGCAGGGCGTGCACGTGCGCACGCGGGCGTGCACAAGGTCGGAAAAACGTGGACAACATCTCACAAATCCGCTCCGCCTGCCCCGCCCTGCCTTCCTGTGGAATTCGGTTTTGCACCAGCTTCCAACACCGATTGAACCTGGGCCCTTGTTTAAACTGAAGCTGCGTGAAAGCGGGGCGCCCCCCAGGTCTCGGGCAGCCAGGACATCAATAAGCGAAGGCAGAAGCCGCCTTCACGGGGAGCAGGGCTCGGCGGGCACACACCCGCGGCCGGAGGCAGTTCTGGCCCCGCTCTGCGCCCTGGGAGCTGAAGCTGACGCGGGAGTCCCCGAGCGGCGCGTCATGCATTAACCTGTGCAAGAGTAGGGTTTAAAGAGAGCCACATTCATCACCTCCGAAAAGTCATATTAACATAATTTCTGGGGAAGAACAATGGGGGAGAAGTGTTACTCATTGTTGATGGAACCGGTAAGTTTCAGTAGCGTGATCTGCTGAATATTCATACGATATTGTTTTTGACATTTAAGAACTCAATTATCCGATGACTAATCAGTCCTTTACAGAGTGTTATTTTTGTGACTAGCTCTGCAGTCCTGATAAGCCCCAGGAGAGCACCGTGTTCAGATGCATTTATGAGTGATTTCGCAGCCCTCGCGTCGCTGGCACGCGTGTCCGGGGGAATTTCGTCCCGGTGACAGCGAGGGGCCCAGGGCTTGGCTGGCGTGGCCGAGTGTGTGGGGACCAGATGCTGTGCTGATTGAGTTCACGCTGGTGATTTTTTCTGCTAGTGAGGGGCCGCCAGCCGTGTGACATGCCCGACACCCCAGGTCCTCCCGGCTGTCACATTCACGGCCGTTGCCTGTCCGGGGTTCCCCCACCCCTGCCCTTGGGCACCCAGCTGTCCATATAGCAAGGCAGCCTGCCGCGACTGAAGTCTATTTGGGAAAATGCCAGTGGTCACTTCTCCCAGAACCGAGGTCCCTGTGGCGCATTAAAGATGGCCACAGATGCTCTTCCGCACCTGGAGTACCAATAGCTGAGGCAAGGTAGGGGGAGACTGACTCATGGCTGAGAGAGACGTAGGGGTGCAGGTCTCCCCCGTTTATAGTTAAGATCGATCTTCTGAGATTGGGGGTGAGTGGAGCCCGCAGATGGGCTCAAGCAAATTTCAGAAGCCAGGCAAAGCTCTCGTTTTAGAACCTGCTTGTCCAACCTGCGGCCCACACCAACGCGTAAACTTTCTTAAAACATTGCCAAAATTCTGCACGGACCTTCTGAGCGCATCGGCTCTCGCTGGTGTTCGTGTATTTTCTGTGCGGCCCAAGATAGTTCTTCCAGGGAAGCCGAAGTCCGGACAGCCCGGTTCTATCCAGACCCCGAGACCGCCCGCTGCTGCAGGTGGCCATGAGCAGCCACAGTCGTCACACCCGGGCTTCTGGATCGTCTGCCTGCTTACCACCCCTGACTTGCGTGGCCACAAGCCCCTTGGGGTCTGAGAACCCTGGGATCAGGTCGAGAGGGTCTGCGGCCTCGGGATCTAGAATAAGCAAGCCATCTAGACGTGTAATCAGTTCTTTTTTTTTTTTTTTTTTTTTTGTATGTGGGTAGCTCCCTGACTGGGAATTGAACCCAGGCCGCAGCGCTGACAGCGCCAGCGCCGAAGCCTTAAGCCACTACACCATCAGGGAGCTCCCCAAGTGTAATCAGTTCTTGACCACGTGGGCGAAGTCAGGTTATCTTCCCAGCCTGCCCTGGTCATGGGTAACCTCAAATAATGGAAAAATCTGAAAACCATTTGCCTTTGGCCTTGGGACGCGTCGTACCATTTTCTCCCCAGGAGGTTTACTTTCCTAATCACGTTTGACGTGGGACGAAGCTGAAATCCGGTAGCTTTCCCCCATGCCCACAGCAGCTGGGGAGTGGACAGAAGGAAGCAGAAAGCAGGGCCTCGGGGACACTGGGAGGACGTGGCCGGGGACCCCGGGTATGGAGCAGACAATCCCCGTTCTAACCGCGCCCCCTTCCGAGGTGCAGGCTTTCTTCTAGGAGGCTGGGAGAGGTCGACATCTGGTCCCTCAGACGCAGGTGCCACAAGATGTACTGACATGACAGGCGCTGTGACATCAGCACGTGAACGTCTCTGGTGCACTCGCTCTGCCCCATGGCCTTGGGGGGGGGGATGTGTATTCTTCCCCCCGAGTTACTTAGGGAGTCAGACCCACGCTGTTGAGGTACGTTGCTGGCACCTTGCAGAGCCAGGATTGGGCCCCAGGGTTTTTTGTTCCAAGGCCCACCGCTCCGTCCGTGTCTGTCCACTCCCCGCCGAGCTCCGTGCCCACCGCGGGGCGTCTGTCACCAGAGATCCGGGGAGGAGGGAGGGGGCACGCTGGGTGAGGCACCGACGCTCTCCTCCCCCCTGAAATCCAGATGAGAGTGAGACGCACGCTATGAATTAATCAGAGAACTTTCAGCGAGTCCCACGGTGGCTTCTATCCAGAGGTTGCATCTGCTTTGAGGAAGGGAAGTCGAGGGCTGACAACTCAGGTGTGTCCCTGTGTCTTGTCACCATTGTTCAGACGAGCACACGATCCTGGTGCCTCCACCTGGCCCTATGTCCCTTCTCTCATTTACAGACCCCAGGATAGGCTGTTTCTCTCTCTCCGTCAAGGTGGCCCGGGAAGACAGACGGAAGGGCTGGACGGAGCCCTCTGGCCTCCCCCATGACTGCCACCTGGAATCTGTCCCCCCAGCCCTGCCGAATGCATGACTGTCCTCACAGCCCACAGGGCGGGGGCAGGGAGCTGACACGCTCCAGGCCAGGAATGGCTCGTATCCCTCCGCCACCTTCCACTTTCTGCAGAGAATCAAGTGACAGTTGGGGTCTCTCTCTGTGGAAGCCACTCTGCCTTGGATAAAATGTCCTGAGGCTGTGGAAGTCCACAGGGACAGTGGCATTTACAGTAACTGCCAAGCTTAATAGCATCTTGTGATGGAGTTTTACTGTAAACAGCGGCGGGGCGGAGGGCGGCCAGCGTGGACTCGCTCCTCTGGCCGCGTCTGGGGCTTTGTCCCCTCGCAGAGGCGACCCTTCGCGTGTGCTTCCTCAAGTTGTTCCACGTGCGGAGTGCTGGGATTAACACCCACGTCACCTGCTGAGGTTATTGTGCTTCTCACTGTGTCTCTCTCCTGCCCTCCCTCCCTCCCTCCCTTTCTTCTGAGAGGAGTTGGGGAAGAGGAGGGGCCTTTTATGGAGAGCTGGCCCTGGCCACCGAGAATGCGTTCTAGAATGCTCTCATTCTCCTTCTAGTCGTGCCCTTTAGTCTGCTCTGGGCCTCCCTGGTAGAGGGAGAGGACATGGCAAAGGCCACTGGAGACAAAGCCAGTCCGGATCTAAATCTTAAGGTTTCAGGCGTACTGGAAGAAGAACTCACCTTCTAGGCTGTTCCGCCAGGTAGTGAATCATCTGGAAATGTCTAGAAGCCCTGTCATCCGGGCTTGGGGCTGGCATGGTGCCTCAGCTGTGGGAATGGGCAGCAGGATTATCAGGAAAGGAGGAAGGAGAGATTCCTAGTCTCTCCCAGGGCTGCCAGTGGCTGGGTGCTGTCTCCTCCCAAAGCCCCGCTGATGTGGGGGCGTGGGGAGGGCAGGCCTGCCACTCACTTCTCTGTCTGCAGCTTGCCCTTGTGTCCTGTGTGCTCCCTGTGTGCTCCCCAGCACCCCCTGTCTCCACCTCATTTATTCCACAGCATCGGAAGCAGAGAGACAAGGGCCCTCGCTCCTGGTCAGCACAGCGCCAGGACCCCGCAGGCCGGGGTGATGGTGGGAGGTGCGAGAATGACTCACTCAGCCTCTGTGCTGCCCTCCCACCCTCTGGCTGGCTGGGGCAGAAAAGCTGGGGAAGTGGGCTTCTGTGTGGGCAAGAGGCTGTTGAAGTCGGCAGCAGGTCACCAGAGCACCACCTGACCATCCCTGAGTCAGCCACAGACCGAGGGTACTGGGTGGGGCCTCAGGGCATGACTGCTGGTCATCGCTCATACAGAGAAGTAGGGTAAGGGCCAGGTGATGAAGATGGTGATGATGATGACAATGACGGTGATGGTGGTGATGGTGATAGTGGTG
>PVJL010018491.1:0-15815 GCA_004026885.1 Lyroderma lyra | reverse complement strand
ATATTCTGGATACAGTAATTGGTTGTTTATGTAATCTGTAAATATTTTCTTTTTGTGGCTTGTCTTTTATTTTCTGGAAAGTCATTTAGACACAATTTTTTAAATTTGGTACAGTTTAATTTATAATTTTATTTGTATTATTTTTCAACCAAACGTATTTTGAACTTACCATAATTCACATTATTATTAATTTCCTATACATAATTTCATAATTTGCAATTTATCCATTTATTTTTCTGGTGTCTGGGTGTTCTTACATATATAATGATTGATATCTGTCAACACTCTTTTTTATTAATTCATAGACTGATGTTTTTATCTTGCTGTTTTTCATATAACATCATCAATTCTGATTTCATGCTCAAACTTGAACTTAAGACAGCACAACAGATGCTTTCTGTATTTTTTCTTTCAGATTGCTTATTATATTTAGTGCCTCTGCTTCTGCAGTTAAACTTAGGTACTTCCCTTCCCTGTTATTGTATGTGACTACTGTGGAAACTTAAAGCTCTCTGCACACAAAATCACATCCTAGAGATAAAATTATTAGTTGCAACCATTCTGGGAAACCTCTAAAAGTTTATCTGTGCTTGGCCACTGTCAGGAACTCTATGATAACACAGTCCATGTGTCATCATTTCATAATTTATTTTATTGTGCACTTTAGACTCCATTTTCCTGCTGTTGTTCATGGCAGTAAGAGCTCAGATATATATTTCTGAAATGTGTTCAGCTTTCTGCTAATGTTTCTTTAGCTTGAAATCTAACATCTAAATATAAGTGAACTTTGTATTTGCTTGTATCCTGTCACTTGGAGAGATAGCACCACATAAAAGAGCAGCATCCTTTGGATGATATTTTTACACTACGTAGCTTTTATACTATATATGCTATGTATACCAAGTATACTATATACCTGTCATGTAATAAATTTATGAAAAATAGTTCAGCGTCTGAACTGTATGCATTACTAACAGATATGTGTCTTCTAAAGAGAGAAGAGATAAAATGATAGTGCTTTGAGGCTATGGGTTTCAGAGAAACCCCAGAGCCTGACAAAATATGCCATCTTCTGACACTTTTTTATTCTGCACACATGGGGTTTCAGCTGATTTGCAGCTAGAGTTTTTGTACAGGAACTTCTGGGCTGTGTCTCTGTGTCATTGGTGCACAGTAATACATGACTCTGTCTTCAGAGCCCATCTTGATCATTATTAAGACCACTTTGTTTATTTGTCCTTGGAGTTTGTGAGGTGGCTTCTTAGGGATGGACTGTAATATTAGTTATTGTTCCACTAAATGTGTGCAAACCACTAAAGTGTCTTTCCAGGGGGCTGATGGACCCAGCAAACCAAATACCAACAGTGCTCAGTGAGAATCCTGAGAAGGAGCAGGAAAGTGTTAGGGTCTGGGAGGGTTTCTACAGCTCAGGACCATACCTTTACAAGGTAACCTGGAAAAGAACACCTGTGGAGCGTGTACACAAAAGGTAAAGCCAGTTCAGAAAAAAATAGGAGTCCTCTCTTTTCTGACTGTGCACGTCTGACTGGAGCACTCACAGGAAGAGATGGTCAGCAACAGGAGAGCAGAACACAATATGTTCATGATGGGGCACAGGACTGACTGCCCCAGGTCCAGTGGTCAGCTTTTCAAGCCATAGAGAGAAATGAGAAATTTGCATGCTGTCATATGGTCCTGACATCTATGGAGGACACAGATCTCTGCTGTAAAGGGGTGAATGTGTGCTGCAGGAGCAGCAAGCACTGAGATGCGGACTTTACATCTGCTCTCAGAACTGGCTGCCAGAATATAAATTTGTCAGAAGTACTTTGTGTGTGGATAGAGTCAAGGCTGTCACAACCACCTTTCAATAGGGTTCTCTGCACTGATGATTCTTCAGGAACCCTCTTCCTGTGGGTGCTGTCCTAGAGCAATGGGAGTAAAGAATTAGAGAAATGGTGATCCTCCTGCCTTTAGAGGGACAGGTGTGGGTCTGGAGGAATGTTGTAGACTATTTCTGCATGTTGTGTGCCAGCATCCCTGTGATAAGAAAACAGATGTCATTGGACAAATTACCTACATTTATGCATAAAAAAGTGTATTTTAATGGCAGTGTTTTTACTGTGTGTGCACTCGCACAGGGTTAGTCAAGACATAGGCCTTGTCAATGGACCAAAGTCAGCCCTGTGAGACAACCTTATGTTGGCCTCTTCCCTTCTCTTATATAGGGCATTCAACTCTTCTATATGTTCTTCCATGCTGGCCATTCAAATATTTGTTATTTTTGGTAAACTATGATCATTTTCTAATTTGTAGTATTGTGAACCCACAGGTCTGATGTGATGTAAGATTTGGGGTTTGCATGACAGTTTATTGTTGACAGTTTTAGGTGCCAAGAGCAGAAAGCATGCCTGAGTGACAGTGTTATTAGAATTTGATCACGTCTAGTGCTGTCATAGTGAGAGAAGAAACTGGAGGAAATCTGCACAATTGATGAAAATGTCACTCTAAGTCATAGATAGATAACCTTATTTTTAATGAGGGTTGGTCAAGACATTCATAAAAGAAAAGAAAAGAAGGGTAAAAAATTATTTATTACTTTTGTATTTCAAAATATTTATACCAAACACTAATAGACTTTTCAGATCATTCAATAAGTTTATTTATAATTTCAAAATAAAAATGTCTTGATTTTGCTCTCAAAGTGCTGCTTTAACCTGTTTGTCAAATGTAAATTTTTTCCTCAAAGCTGTTTCTTTTCATATAAGGGACTGAATATTAATCAGGCTAAGCCATATCTGGACTGTAGGGAGGGTGGTTTAATGTTTGGATCTGACATTCATTAGGAGTAGTCAACACAAAATTTCTCCTGTACATGAGCATGTTTTTGTGCAAAGCAGCACATCTTGGGTGTATTTTTTTTTTCAATTTTTCATCTTCAAAAATTTCTCAAAGTGCTTCGGAGTAGAATAGTTCTATCCATTTATTGTGACACCCTTATTTTTCTAACCAATCAGCAGGATACCCTCTGTATCACAGATAATGGCAGACACAATTTTTCCATGTGATTGTGACATCTTGAATTTCTGAATTGTTGGTGGGCTCTTTTCATGCTACTGTATGGACTCCTGATTTGACTCAGATTCAAAATAATTAACCCAAGTCCAGTGACAGTTTAATTTAAAACTTCATCTTTGTGGTCTCTGCAGAGGTACAAAAACTGTTGTGAACACTTGACATGCTGTTGTTGTTAGAGTGGCATTTACATTCTTCATACCTATCTTACACTAACTTTTGACATTCTTAGGTGTTGATGAAGAATATTCAATATGGTTTAGGTGATACTGATACCATTTCTGAAAGCTGCTTTTTATTCAGTCTGGTATCTTTCACTATAAGTTTTCAACTTTTTGATATTGCCTGAGGAAGTGACCTAAATAGGGCATCCCAGATAAGGGTCATTTTCATTTGACCCTCCCACTTTCTTGAAAAGGCTATGCCACTTGCAAACCATGGATTTCCCAGGGTAATGTTCCACATAAGCTGGTAGCACATATTCTATTATAGTTTGAGGTGTTTTTCTCTTATTTTGTGAGAAAATTAATTGTTACCTTACAGTTGCCAAACTGTGTGTACCCTCATGCATTCCGCATGACATCCTAAGGCAGCAGCTAAGTGTGGTGGTCACAGGGTTCTAGAATACGTCACATCACCCTCTATGGTCCCTGAGGATTGCTGGTTAGTCAATGACGGGCAAGATTCCTCAAGGGGGGAAAACCTAAGATAGGCACAGTCACATAGAGAAAAACAGGAGAGAGCTTGGGTTCTAGAGGTGAGACATAGATCCGCACCCTCTCTGAGGTTAATCATCAAACCCCTGGCTGCCTTGTGTCCTATGCTGCTCCCATGGTGACCTGAAAGAACAATATCGGTCTTATGCCAACAGGAAAAATTTAGGTACTGAGTCTACCCTTTGGGTGATTTTGATACACTGAGTTCTTGGAGCTATACGTTCTTATGTAGATACAATGCATGTTGAAATGCAATGGGTACTTTTGGAAAAAAGGCAATCCCCTAGGCAATGTTACACACAGACCATGGAATAACCAGTTATACATCCTTGTATGCTCACTTATAAAAGTTATGCATCAGCTTGATTCCAGGCTCTCTTTCATTCCATGAGGCTGATGCCCCTTGGCCCCTCTTGAAACTTATTTCTGGCTACTGTGTTTCACCACCTTGTGCCGCCCTTCTCATTCTCCCACTGCCTGTGTCATGTGGAATGTGACACTTAATGATGGCATAAAATTTTATTTTATCCATACTTGGGGCTCCTTTATATTTGATGTGCTTCTTTGGCAATATCTGAAAGAACACAGATGTCAGTAGATTGAAAATTGACACATATACTAGTAATAAACCACACATTCAAACTGTGTCTACTTGTATTCACACATCTCTGATAACCCTTTTATTCTGTGAATTTTTTATCTCTCCTCATACTTCATGAATCTCTCAGTCACCCAGCTACAATAAGTTCCCTGTGTTCTTGTCTCAATCTATTTTAAAGAATCCTGGAGAGAATATATGGGTCTCCATTTCTTTTTCCACATTAAATTTATGATAAAATAAAATTTTCTTTGAATTAATAACATATCACTTAAAAATTTAATTACATAGAAGAGGGTGAGTTTCTCAGAAAAAAAGTTTAATGTTTATTTGGGGACGAGTGGGTTAGGGACGGGAGAAAGTGGAGGGGGTGGGAGAGAAGGGGGGAAGCAAAAACATATTAATATCATCAAAATTTGTAATGATAGTAGTTACAAATCAAAAGGTTATTAATATGCAAATTTGTTACCAACCCACAAGCAAACATACACACTCACACTCATACATGTATACAGAGACCCATGCATGAATTTTTACTCGGATCGGCATTTTACTTATTTTCATTTCCTGGAAATGTAGACTTATGTGCAACAATGCAAAACAAATTCACACACACACACACACACACACACACACACACACACACACCAAACTTTTTTCCAGAGAAAAGCTCATTTTAATTTATGAAATAAAACTTATTTCAAAATAACGCATGGACACAATCAATAATTTAATGCTTATTTGGGGATGAGTGGGTCAGGGAGGGGAGAAAGGGGAGGGGGTAGGAGAGGAAGGAAGGGAAGCTAAATATAAGGTGATGGAAAGAGAAATCACATTAGGTGGTGAACTTATTATACATCAAGTTGACAATACACTGTAGAATTGTATGCCTGAAACCTATGTAATCCTTGCTAACAGATGTCACCCCAATAAGTTTAACAATAAAAATGAATTAAAAAAAGATATTTCACATATAAGATAATATCACATGTGAATGTTTGCGATGAGTGGATTTCTCAACTGTCATTGTGTATGCCCCAAGTCTTCTTTCAGTCATTAATCTCCAAGTTTAAATCCACAATGGAAGAATTTAGTAACTCCCAATGTGTTAAAATAAAGAATAAAAGAGGTTCCTTGGTGGTGTAGTGGCTGGGCTTTGAGGCTCTCAACACCATGGCCTGGGCGTGATTCCCAGCCAGGGAACTCAATAATGCTAATTTTAAATTTTATTATAATTTGGATGATACTTATTTAATTTTTCAGAAAATAATAATGGTCTATACCTCTGCCTGAGTCCTCTGTCACTATGCTCAGTTTCATTGATGGGTGTGAGCACCTTTATCTTACTTCAAATATTTGAGAATAAGCTTTTATTCTTTTACATTTGACTATAAAGTTATCTGTGGAATTATCATATATGAACTTTAGTATATAACACATTTTTATTTCTAGTGTGTTAAATAATTTTTATTAGAAAAACATGTTAAATTCTGTCATATTTTTATTTTATTTATTGGCCACTTGATGGGAAAACAGTAGTATCTTCAAAAAATTATGGTAGAATCACTAAATGCCCTCTTGCAAAAGAATATAAGTGAACCCTATCATAAAGCATATAGAAAAATTAGACCATAATAGATTGAAGACCTGACTTTAGGACCCAAAATTATATAACCCTAAAAAGAAAACATCTTCAAGAAATTGTGTTTAGCAATACTTTATTCAATATGACATGAAAAACACAGACAGTAAAAATAAATAATAAAATATTAGGACACATTAAAGTCTAAATTATGTGCATGAAAACGACACAGTTGACAAAGTGATAAGGAAACTATTGAAATGAAAGAAAATATTTACAAAATATATATCTGATGGTGAGTTAGTATCTAGAATATAAAAATAATTTTTACATCTCCACAGCTATAAGTAAACAGCACAACAACAAAACAATTTGAAAAATATCAAGCAGCAAAATAAAGACAATAAATCATAATGTGAATTCCCAGAATAGGAAATATTTGTGCACTATTGGTGGAAATTAAATTGATGCTTCCATGATTGAAAATAGTGTTAAAGCTTCTCAATAAAATAAAAATAAAACTACATTATTATCCAGCAATTCCACCTATTGTTTTTCATCTAAAGGAAACAAAATTACTAAGTCACAAATTGTGTGCACTCTCTTGATTACTGAAGCATTATGTACCAGAGTCAAGACATGTAAACAACATAAGTGTCTATGAACAGATGAATGAATACAGTATACATAATGGAATATTATTATCCAACATAGAATGACGGAAACCCTGCCATTTGCAACAAAATTAATTGATCTCAAAGACATAATAGTAAACTAAGTAAGACAGAGAAAGGCAAATACTGTATAATCTCACTTACATGTATATGAGGAATTTAAGAACATCATAGAAAAAGAGATGTATTTGTCTTTACCGGATGTGGGAGTTGGGCAGGGGAAAACTTAGATGATATTTATCAAACGTACCAAGTTCCAGTTATGATATAGGTAAGTGCTTGGGAAGTAATGGACACCATGATGACTATAGTTGTCATGGCTGTGTCATAGGTTTGAATATTATTAGAAGTGTAGATGCTAAAGTATTCAGCACAAGAATAAAATATGCTTTTATTGTTTTTTTCTTGTCTTTTCTGTATCAATATAAGATAATAGATATTAACTTATGTTGCAATCATTTCACAAGGAATAAGGTCATAAATTTATTTATCATTATTGTTACTGTAGAGAGTAAAATGAAATAAATTATAGTAAAAGGCCATTTATGAAATACATGTTCCAATTTTAAGAAGTACTGTCTACCGTAAGAATTTTGTGGATTGTACATTAATATGCATAATAAATCTTTACACATTTTACAGGAAGTCTTATGTATTTGGAACACATTATTGTGTTTCTGCTTATGCATGAATGAATTTCTATTTTTCAGAATGTGTGATTTTGTGTGAGAAACAGTGTTTGTGCATATGTGGTAACTAATGTAAGAACAGCATAAAAGCTGATTACTATTTCTGGAAGCAGACACACTTGTTCTAAGACATGTTTTCTTGTGCATTAAAGAGTTAAACATGATAACTTAATGTTTATTTGGGGACGAGTGGGTTAGGGAGGGGAGAAAGGGGAGGGGGTGGGAGAGGAGGGGGGGAAGCTAAATATAAGGTGATGGAAAGAGAAGTCACATTAGGTGGTGAACTTATTATACATCAAGTTGACAATGCACTGTAGAATTGTATGCCTGAAACCTATGTAATCCTTGCTAATAGATGTCACCCCAATAAGTCTAACAATAAAAATGAATTAAAAAAAGAGTTAAACATGAAATTTTATTTAAAGTTGTCAGGAAGTCATCTGTGACTTTCTATAATAGCTTTGGTATAAACACACACTCTCCAACTATCGTGGTCATGGATGTTGATTGTTAAACATCAGGTCCCAGGAAGTCATGTGGTCCTCCTGGGCTGATCCTGACATTGTAGCATACTCCCAATACAATATCACACCAGCAATGCTTGATAACCAAGGATGCAGGAGAAAATATGATAGGAGTTTGGTGATGCAAATCCAAGAATACACAGTAACATATGTTCACTGTTTTGCTAGAATTATTTCTGTCAGTTCACAGGAGCCCCTTCTTAAGGTATATGTGGGGAAACCTCTGTTTGGAGAACTGAGTTGACAGCTCTTCCTGGGATCTCATGTAGACGCAGAGATGACAAGGTGAAGCTCACCATACCTGAGGTTGATCAGTCCTTTCAGCAGGTGCAAGCCCTGGCTGCTCCCCTGGAATCAGAACAGGAAGAGGGTATGTGAAAGTTCAGAAAATAGTGTGGAACTCTTTGTCCACCTGTGAGATACATGCACAGTTGTGCACAGATACAAATCAATCAATATAAATCTACAATGTTTAAATGATCAGTGAACAGTTAATAAGACATAAAGAAAAATCACATACACTTAAAATTTACTGTTACTGGGCATAGTTTTTCATCAGAGACTTTTGTTGAAAAATTATGAAAGGAAACATTCCTTAATATTTATAAGAAAGCATTAAGATCTTGTCTCTTTAAAAATGTCATGCTAGTACAAATAGTACAGCAACATTCAGAAGTATATATAATTATACATTCACCAATGTACACAGCACACACACTAGCACACTTACACACATAAAGAAGAATGTACTAGGTAAAGCACACACTAGCTACATCAGCAAATTAAACAAAAATTTGCCCACGAGAAAATGTATACACACACATACACACGCAGATGCACATAGTAAAAGAAATGCTCACACATATAAAGTAGCAGAAGTACACACAAATACAAATGTAAGAAGGGAGGTCTATGAGAAGATTTTTCCTGGGTAAAGAAAATAAATACCAGGTTAACTAAAACAAAAATGTGCTCTCTTTTCATACTTGCTTCCCTGATTAGCCCCTATGTTCTGTGATCCTGAGTATTTTCTGCAGCAAGGCCCACCTCTGCACTCTGAAGTAAAAGTTCATTGTCTGGGCTTTCACAGCCTCCCTCACTGTGTATGTTACAGTAACATATTTTGTCCTTGGTAGCCACCAAGCTGAGCTGCAGAAATAACTAATTTTGTGATGTGTCTCTCAAGTCAAGATTGTGCTGGACAAGGAAAGTTTAAAATGTGCACTACCCGTGGTTAATGTTCAACCCGTTTCTTGCATATTCTTTCATGGGAATATTTTCAACCCTGAGATTGACTCAAGAAGCTCAACTTTAACTGGACAACTGAGGACAAATTGGTCACTGTAATCAAGTGTACTTTCACTTTTCTGCTTCTTTCACCAATTACCAGAGACACTCACAGAAATGAGTTTCTATTAGATAGAATAAAATCTCTGAAGATGTTTTATTCATGACACAGTCCTTTCTCAGGTTGACATTCAACCCACTGAGATGGGTAACACAGGGATTCCTATTGTGGGTGCAGTTTTCCCTGGAGTCTGGATTTTATTTAGATGTGAGGTTCTTTTTCTGTGAGCTCCTGGGGACACACAACAAAAACTCAAAGCACACATGAAAAGAAATGAACAGTGCTCACACATAAAAACTGTCTCTTATATTTGAAAACAAATACTGTCACACACATAACTTCCAGTACCACAGGAAGTGTACACTGTTTTCTGGTTACTGAGGTGCTGTTGAGGAGCTGATTTATAGGAAAGTTCTATGGGCTTTAACAGTGACCTTCAGGAATAGGTAGAGTCTTATTGCTGGGACATTTAAATGTTTCACATGATAGGACTGTGCAGATCTGAGAAGTAAAATGTTTTTACATGGGGAGATTATCTTGAATTATCTTAGTGCTAATAATTATCATTATTAAACTGTATAGGAGAAAACATTGGTACTAAACTTATAGACCTAGGACTCAAGGAAGACTTCATGAACCTGACCTCAAAGGCAAGGGAAGTAAAAGCAAAAATAAATGAATGGGACTATATCAAACTAAAAAGCTTCTGCACAGCAAAAGAAACCATCAACAAGGCAAAGAGGCAGCCAACTGAATGGGAGAAAATATTTGCAAATAATGCATCAGATAAGGGTCTAATATCTAAAATATATAAAGAACTAATAAGACTTAACAACAACAAAAAAAAACAACCCAATTGAAAAGTGGGAAGAAGAACTTAACAGACAATTCTCCCACGAAGAAATACAAATGGCCAGCAGACATATGAAAAAATGCTCATCCTCATTAGCTATCAGGGAAATGCAAATCAAAACCACAATGAGATACCACCTCACACCTGTAAGAATGGCTGTTATCAACAAGACAAGGAATAACAAGTGCTGGAGAGGATGTGGAGAAAAAGGAACTTTGGTACACTGCTGGTGGGAGTGCAAACTGGTACAACCACTGTGGAAGGCAGTGTGGAGTTTCCTCAGAAAACTGGGAATGGAGCTACCAATTGACCCAGCATTCCCCCTTCTGGGAATCTACCCAAAAGACTTGAAAACCTTTGTCTGCAAAAACTTATGTATCACAATGTTCATAGCAGCGCTGTTCACAGTGGCCAAAACATGGAAACAACCAAAGTTCCCTGGGACAGATGACTAGATAAAGAAGCTGTGGTACCTATACACAATGGAATATTATTCAGCTATAAGAAAAGATGAAATATTGCCATTTGCAACAAAATGGATGGACCTGGAGATCATCATGCTTAGTGAAATATGCCAGACAAAACAAAGAACTGTATGACTTTACTCATATGTGGAATATAAAACTGAAAGCAAAGAAAAAGGAAATGAAGAAACAAACAATCCATGGACAGAATCAATAGTTTAATGCTTACTTGGGGATGAGTGGGTTGGGGGGGGAGAAAGGGGAGAGGGTGGGAGAGGAGGAGGGGAAGCTAAATATAAGGTGATGGAAAGAGAAATCACATTAGGTGGTGAACTTATTATACATCAAGTTGACAATGCACTGTAGAACTGTATGCTTGAAACCTATGTAATCCTTGCTAACAGATGTCACCCCATAAGTCTAACAATAAAAATGAATTAAAAACATAAATATCATTATTAGAGAAAAACAGGAGATTAAATGAAAAATGTATTTTGTTAGTTGAGACAATGTGAAGGTGTGTTTGAACATCAATCCATGTAAATTAGGAACTATTAAATCAGGTGTTAATCTGTTGTAAGGAATCAGGAAGCCCTTTTTTATTTTTAAATTTTTTATTGTTAAACTTATTGGGGTGACATTGGTTAGCAAAAATTACATTGGTTTCAGGTGTACAATTTTACAGTGCATTTTCAACTTGTTATATAATAAGTTCACCACCTAATGTGACTTCTTTATCCATCACCATATATTTAGCTCCCCTTCCCTCCTCTTTTTAACCATAGTCTGCAAAGGATCCTGGGGTTGTTCTATGTTCTTACTGTGTCCTGAAAACTCCTTGATATTCTGAGTTGCCCCTTCAGCCCAGGTCCCCTTTCTCCTCCTTGGAGGTTTCTGCTGGGGCTCACACTGACTTCCTATCACTGCATCTGTCACACAAAATTATATGGCCCTGTCCTCAAATGTCAGGTTGCTCATCTTAAGAGAAGTTGTATTTTTAGAGGTTTCCCTTGAATTTGTGACATTATTTTGAATTGATAGGGTATAGCATTGATTATCCCAAATTGGTTTACTCACTTCTGCGACCCATTCAACCTCTTTGCTGTAACCGGGTGGACATAGTGCATTTTTTAATCAGTAAAGATGAATCAAGAGGCTTTGCAGAATAGGCTCACAGACCCCTTGGCTGTATCATATCTTTCCCAAATCTGCCAACTTCAGCAGAACTCCTCCAAACACATAAAGCAGACTGACAACATCTTTCATTGTAACAGTCCTGACTGAGCCTGATGCAAACAGATGTACTTGCACAGTGATGAGAAAGAGAACCCAGATAAGCACATACTCCATGGTGTGAAAACAGAAAAAAGCTATACGTGGGAGGGTTCCTCACCAGAATCTGTGAGGGAAACAGGAAAATGGCTTTTCATGAAAAAGAAGTCCAAAATTTGCATGTTCTTACCCTGTAGACATGTATCAGTGGCCCAGCTGTCTCCTTTCCTAATGACTTGGACTCCGAGGAAAACATGTAGATGATAATTCCTAGCACTGGACTCAGGGGCATTCTGTCCTCACCACTTTTTTTCTTCTAAGATAGGACATTCATGACATGGACCATTACAATGAATTAAATCCAAATAGGCATCAAATATAAAAACCTATTAAGAAACTAAACATGTGACAGCAGTGTGCCCTCACAAACAGTTTAAACCAATGTCCTATTCATAAAATCACTGTCTGAAATAGAATGAAAGAAAATGCAGGTGTGTAAATGGTCTCAGCTACATAAGACATAGATTTAGATGTCCTAAGCTGAGGTTGTCACTATGTCCCAAATAATTCAGGGTCAGAAAACCTTCATGTGTCTACCTGAAGTGCTTCCTTTGCAGTGTGGGAAATGGATGAACATCCAGTATGTTTGAATATAGATCTGGTGTGTTCTTGTCCTGGTGACAAAGGTATAATCTGCTAAATATGTCACGGCACTTTGTCTCCTGTTCTGCATGACCAAGTTGACCCATGCTTGGAGAAATTCTGTGGCATTATAGAAACAGTCAAACTGTAATCATCCCCATATATGGTCAGATCATTGATGACACTTAGTAAAAGGCATGTAATATAATCATTTATGTGTCCAGCATTGCCTTTATTCCAAACATTAAAAAATGTTTCATGAGAATAAAAAATTATGGATTTATGCATCTAGTTGTAAACATCCTAATGAAATGTTGATAAGCCAAATATAATTGTAAATAGAAAATATCACACTGCATTTGAGTGCTGTATATTCAGGTAATGTGAAAGTGACAGAATTATATAAATCAGTTAATCAGAAAAAAATTCTGATAATTATCAGACAAAATAATAACTTACATAAATAAAGACTTTTTAAGTAAAGCCTGTCCCATGTAATCATGAAGAGTTAAAGTGTCTTACATGGATTGTGAATTAGAGAGGAATGGCCAACAGCACATCCTCTGTTTAACATTTTCAATAAAACATGAAGAAATAAATAAATTAAATTATTGAGATAAACAAATTGACCATTACTCATGAGAGTTTTATTTCCTAATAGTAACATGTACATTACGTGAAAATTGGTAAGGTGTTTTGGTAAACTAAGTAGGTACAAAGTGTAAGAAAGATATAATTGCATTTCTATATTTCATTAAAGTATATTTAATTCAAAATAACTACATTAGCAAAAGTTATATCCAATATGTAAGAAACATGACAAAATTAATGATTAAAACTCTTCTCTTCAAACTTCAGGTTGTCTATATTTACTATGTGAGTGATTTTCTTTGAAAAAAAAACAAAAAAGAATGGCCTTCTACATGTCTGTTCAAATATTTTTTTGCCTTTTATTTATGTGGGTAGCTCTATGGATGGGAATCAAACCCAGGCCACAGCACTGATAGCACTGGAGCCTTAAGCCACTACACCACCAGAGAACTCCCTGTTCAAATTTTAATATGCTACATTGAGTTGGTTATATCAAAACCATCAATGTCTGCTTCTTTCATAGGAAAACTTAATGACCATTTAGATTTTCACCCTGTTAGATGAGCTTTTCTGAAGTCTCTGCTTCCTTTCCACATTCTCTTGTGAGTTGCTGTAATTTCATAATGTCATTCTTAGAGAAGAATCGAAGGCCACAAAAACATATTGTTTCTCAGAGTTCTCTGATTTTGCATCAGTAAGGTTCCTGTTGTCCTGAAATAAAAGATGTCCTAAGAACAGTAATGAAATGAGCTGGTAAGGGACATATTTTGTCATGAACATCCTGGTTTTCACAGGGCCACCCAGTCAGGCACAGAGCACATCAGCTGTGTTCTCTCTGAATTCTTCTTGGAGTTATAAAAAAAGGGAATGCTTTTCCTGTTCAGGGTAAACAGACTGCAATAGCTTTGAACCAATGAACTAGAAAAGCTGTTTCATCAGGAAAAATTCTGCTGTGATTTTGAGATGTAATTTTCCTTATTATTACATTTATTGGGGTGATATTGGTAGGCAAAATTCCATAGGTTCTAGGTGTACAGTTCTTTATCATCTACATGTTGCATTGTGTCCTTGGATCTGATACAACCATGTGTGACTGTTCATAAGTGAGTCTTGGGTCATGCAGTAATCCCCACATGCTACTGCACAACTTAGCTCTCAGAACTAGTGGGCTTTTTGGAAGTTACTCACAACCACAATTTATCTAATTCAAGAATCCTCAGTGACCAAATGACAAATATTCTCCAAATGAGAACTCCGAAGCAGAGTATTTTCCCTGGTCACAGTTTCACATGTCAACTTCTCATAGCATCACCTGGAGCATTTTGTTCTGATGCTGCCCTGCTGGCTAAAATTTCTTTCAAACAGCTCAGGGGTTCTTGTCCTTGTTCTGTTGTGGGAGCCATATGCCCAGGGCATAGAGCACACAGGTGATGTCCTGACAATATTTACCAAGTCTGTCTTGCACCTAGCATTTTCAAACCAGTTCTATCTTCTTCCTACCAACATGTCTACAAGATTTCAGTGTAAGTGAGGGGGAAATTGGAGCAATAAGAGTTGTTTAAAATTCAAATGTCTCACTTCTCTGCCCATATGGGGATAGCTTACCTTTACTTGAGCCTCAAGCAAGTGGACTAAGAAATCCATTATTGGAAATCACAGGGACTGGATATCACATTGAAATGCACCCATGTGCACATTGTAGTAAATATCAACAATGGCTTGTTTGGTGATATTTTGTTTCCTAGATTAAGTCATTAAAGACTGAGTTAGATTGGGGAACTGAAAGAGTACCATTTTTTCTTTAATCACAATTTTATCCAAATAATATTTAAAAACCTTGTATTCAGGAGAAGGAAGATTGTGTTATGTTTTCTATCCCATGAGGCTGAGGACATAATGAAGGTAAGGTATGATGGCCTAACTGGATTCTCAATTCTAACCCATTTAATTAGACATACAAAAAAAATCATGAAATTAGGGCAGCTTGAGAACACACTGACTAGAAACTGCATTTGGGATAGAATTTGCAGTCTCTGAGATGTATAACAAAAGCTTGTACATCCAGAATTAGAAGTCAGGTAAGTCTGCATTCTTCCCCAGAGGCATAAGGAAAATAGTGTGATACAGTCAAACACAATCCACCCAGGAGCTCCGTACATGGAGGTAAAACAACGGTAATAGGAAACAAGCCTTGCCACTTGTTATTTTACCACTGCTACTGAGAAAGTAAACCCTGTGCCAGGATTTCTCATGTAATAAAGAAGTGATTCAATTAAAGTAAATATGGAGATTAAATTCGTCTGTAGTGTTCATACTTTTTTCTTCATGTTCTTAGAGAAATAAATAAAACCGTGTTTACATACATAGAAGTTATAAACCGAGGCACACAAACTACTGAGGCATCTTTGATAGAAATCTTTTGATGAACAGCTCTGACACCTGGCCACAACAATGTTCTTGCTGCAATTTTGTGAACTTCTTGGCACTTCAGGAAAATTCCACTTGGTTGTCATTACTTTCTTCTTTCATCTGAATCCAGAGACTTCATCATTATTTGGCAGTTTCCCTGTCCTTATTTAGTTCCCTCGGCGGTTTAAAGCAGAGTTGTTTCTCAGTATAATCCACGTAACAATGATCTTTTTTGGTGTCTGCTTTGTAAAAACTCAAACAAAACCAAAGAACTTATCTTAAATACTTATAATAAGCCTGACTTCATTTTTAATGTTGAGTTGGTAACGTCTAAATTTCCCTTGGCCTCACATCTAGATACATTGATAGAAAACACAT
>PVJL010018490.1:0-15841 GCA_004026885.1 Lyroderma lyra | reverse complement strand
CCCGCCCTGAGACCTCCAATCCCTGAGACCTCCCGCCCCGAGACCCCCAGCCCCCCACCCCTAGACCCCGTCTCCATGCCCGTGCTCAGAGCTTTCAGATGGCTCCCCGCTTACGAGGCCTGACTGTCCCCCCACCCCTGCCGCTCCTTTCCTCCTTGGGGTCTTCGCTCTGGGCATGTCCTTCCTTGAGCCGGTGCTTTTGTTGACCACGTCCCCCTTGAGAGATGAGCCCCATGACACAGGGACCCTGTGCCAGCCACCGGTGTGTCCCCGCAGCTCCCCGTCAGGTCCCGGGCATGCGGGAGGTTCCCGGTGAGACGCTGGATGGTGTGCAGGCCCAGAAGTGCCGGGGGATGGGCCTGCCGGGGAAACCCTGCCCGTGTCCCCAGGACCGGTGACGCAGACGAGCCGGGCCGGCGTCTGGGGCCCACGGGGCGGCCGGGCTTTCCCGCCTGCACGAGCAGATCCTCTGGGGGGCGGTGGGCACGGGCTCGGCAGGGAATTCACGGTCTTTGCACGAGCACACTGAGCGGGAAGGCGTGACCCCACGCCAGCTGCCCAGGGCCACGCGGTGGCCGTGCAGTGCCATGGCACGACCATGGCTTCTCTGTCTCTTTCAGCTCTGGGGACACTTGGGGCAGGTCCCCCCGCGTGACACCCACCGGCGGGAGTGTAGCAGACACACTGCGCCGTGACCCTTCTCCCGTGTGATCGGTGATGCTTCACGTCTGGATCAGAACGCGGCGGGGACGATACCGACTGGTCATGACGGTATGGTCATGGAGTCACGGGTCACCACCTTGGGGAAGGGGACGGCTGGCAGACAGATGGGCACCGTGTCTACGCGTCCGGGTTTCTGGAATGCGTCCCCTCGGCCGTTTGGGGGTTGCTCCTCACCGCTTGGGACTGAGCTCAGTGTGTGAGTCTCAACGCAATCTGGTTCATTCTAGATCATTCGGAAGCGGGCGGGATGAAGGAAAACCAGGCACCGCCCCGAGGAACGCTTTAGTGATGTCTCGTTCCACAGCGAGGAGACGTTAACGTGTTTAAACGTCTTTGTGTGCGTGATGATGAGAGCCACACGTCTTCATCCCAGAGATTTCGGGAAAGGCAGGAAACTATGAAAGAAGCAACACTGGCCACCCCGTAGGAAGATTTTCTGACGATGACAACGTTTCACCGTGACACACGGAAAACGGAAGTGTCACGGTGACTGGCTGAAAAGTCCCAAGTGAAAAAAATGACAAAACAGAAGAAACCTTCCCTCAGCCCGGAATGACCACCACGGGTAGCCGCTCGGCCTCGGCCGTGTCTTCCTGCTTCTGGAAATGTCGGGGTAACTCCTGACCAGGAGGGTGACCGAGGAGGGGCTGTGAGTCCCCACAGGGACAGGAAGGGAGGGAAGGCTAGGACTGCGTGTGTGCATGTGTGCATGTATGTGTGTGCATGTATGTGTACGGGGGTGTGCATGTGTGTACACGTGTACATTTGTGCACGTGTGCATGTATGTGTACGAGGGTGTGCATGCATGTACGCGTGCGCGTGTGTGTGCATGTGTGTACGTGTGTGCACATGTGCATGTGTGCATGCTATGTGCATGTGAGTGTGCATGTACGCGTGTGCATATGTGTATGAGGGTGTGCATGTATGTACGTGTGCGCATGTGTGCATGTATGTGTGTGAGGGTGTGCATGCATGTATGCGTGCGCATGTGTGTATGTGTGTGCATATGTGCACATGAGCATGAGTGTGCATGTACGTGTGTGCCTATGTGTATGAGGGTGTGCATGTATGTGCACATGTGCATGTGTGTGTGCATGTGTGTGCATGCATGTGCACCCGTGTGTGTGGCTGGGGGGGAGGGGAGGGTTGGCAGGGGGAAAAACACCCAATCGCAGGTGAAGGGTCATTGGCTGTCGTTGGTAACTTTCACGTGGCGTAGCCCATTCCTCCTGCAACACCCCTGTAGCACAGGTGACTGACTTTTGCCGCCACCTCCGACGTCCCGCCATCGTTCCTGGCTCAAGGACATTCTCTAGGAAAATCGCAGAGCTAAGCCGTTGTGTCATTCGTCGCTAAGCTCTCGCTCGGCCTGGCTCCTTCCTGCGTGGGCCTGATGGCGTCCCTGATGAGATGAACTGTCCTGATGTGGCCCGGACTGTGCACCTCGCCTGTAGGAGGAGCACGTGACAGCCAACGTTTCCGGCCTTATGGCACGAGTGACCCTGCACCCCGAAGTCCATCGTGTGCTTATCGAATCCCATCGGGGCTGTTCCCAGGAAAGAAACAGTATTTACAATTTGGATGGGCGCGTGTTTTCTTTAGAAGTATTTTTCGCAGGAGGACATTTGTTCCCACGTGGCTACCGGCGGGGCGACGTGCTGGCTGCTGGTGGCCGTGTCCCCACGCCACGCCGTCCCTCCCCACCGCCGCGTGTTTACGTAGTAACTGAGGCTGCTCCTCCGTTGGGTGGAGGCTGGTTCGGGAGCCGCGGAAGGGGGCTCTGCTCCTCCCGCCCTGCGGTCCTGAGACCCCGGCGCGCGTTCTGCCATGGGGCACCCACCGCACCGACTCACTCTGCGCCAACACTGTGCATGCTCCGAAGCAGGGAGCGCGCCGCAGGCTCAGGACGTCACCTGCGAGCCCCAGAGGACACGGCCGGGTGTTCGCGTACAGCTGCGCCTCACGTTGGTCCGGGAGGGGGCCGTGTCCTTTGTTTGAGGAGGACAATAGGGGGTGACCGATGTCCTGCTGAACCGCCCCAACGGTCTATGACAGCGAACCGGCAGGTGTCATTAACCTCAGGCAGTGACAATTCAGAATGAACGGGGAGGCGTGAGGGATGCCCTGGGCGGCCCGGCCCCGCATGTGTGACAGCAGCGGCGTGCTGTCCTCGCGGTCCCAGGGTGACGAGGGCACTGTGAACGTTCCGGAGGGGGCTGGGCTGGAGTCTCTGCTCCCTGGCGCCGGTGCGAACCTGGTTCCTAGGGGACAGGGACGCACCCTGCGGCCACACGGTTGCCGGCGGTGCTGGCGTGGAGTTTATTTGTAAATCTACCGTTGGCTGGACCCTCACCTCCCCGGCCGGTGGCCCCCGTGTAAACGAGGGGCGGACCCCCGGTTCCTTCCTTCTGTTGCCGCTCTGGGGTGGCAGGGTGCGCGCCCGCCGGGTCCCTGCGCACGGGTCGGCTCAGGAGCACAGTCCTCGGGTCTCGCCTTTGCAGGACGCCGGTGCGGGGCATTCTGAAGCCGCCGAGAGCGCGGTGCCCCCCGAACGCATGCGATTCAGACGCAGCCAGAGGAGACGCAGGGGCCCCGGGGACGACCGGCCGTCACTGCCAGTCCCCTGAGACGCACGTCACCGCGGCACGGCTGGGGGCAGCGTCTGGCCTCCGTGGGGCATGCGCCCGCCGTGGACCCTTTCCCACTTTGTTCGCGTTGTCCTGTGGGCAAGTTGCTGTCCTACGTGGGACCCGCTACGATGGCCTTTTTCTCCTTCAGACAAAGCGACCCGGGGGTGTCGACGTGACGAGGACCGCTTCCTGACCTGCGTGACGTCCAGCCGCTGCCCCGCAGACGCAGCTCCTTTTGCATCCGGGTGACCGACGCCCGTCACGCTCACGGGCTGCTCCTGGCCCGTGTCCGCACGGCCGGCGCCGCCACCAGAAGTGGCCGAGGAGGGGCCGGTGGCAACAGGACTCGCTGACATTTCAGCAAAGCGATCCCGGGCAGCCCTCGGGGACGTGACCTTTGCGGTGCGTTTGGGGGTTCCGTTTCTTTGTGTCTTAGAGATCATTTTCCCACGGCCACAGAGCTGCAGCGTGCGAGCGGGTGGCGCAGCCGCGTGTAGGAAAACGCCGCAGGCAGACCCTGAACCCCCCGACGGCCGCCATGCTTCTGGCCCCTTCCTGATGCGGAGAAACGGCCGCAAGCTTGAAGGAGCTGGCCAGCACGCAGGCAGCTCTGGTGGCGCGCGACGCCGTGTCTGCGGGGGCGGGGAGACCCAGCGCGCCCCTCGCACCCCGCTTCCGTGCGCAGGTGGACCGGGAGCGCACCCCGGTCGCTGGGACATCTGTCTCCGGCCTTCTGTTCCCCTCGGCTGCCTCTCAATTGGATTTCCTCGAGCAGGTCCCGGCCTGTCACCGCGGCCAGGGTCTGTTAAGCATCACCGTGGGCCGCATTAAGCGGGGGGTTCAGGGCTGAGCTAATCACTCGCCTGCCTCTCTGACGGATCGCGGTGATGCTCACCCCGGGGCCGGGGGGTTGTCTTCTTTGTCTGTGCCTCTGGGGGGCTGGTCGTGTCCCCGCTGTGTTCGTGGGGTCACGTGGGACGTGAGCTCTTCCTGCTCGGGCGCGAGAGTCAGCTTCGTGCCCGCCTTCTCCCCCCGGGGCCGGCTCACAGACGCAGCCCTCGCGCCGGTCGGATGCGATGAGGCTTCCGGGGAGGCACGGTTCGCCAGCCCGCAGGGGCCCCCGCGTGGCCCCGGGGCTTGCGCTTTGAGGCCGCTCCTGGGGTTGTACCGGCAGGCACGTGTGTCCATGCAGACAGTTTAACAACCAGCGTCCCCTGAGTCGTGGCCCCAGAGTCGCTGAGCTAAACAGTCTGCACGGCTGGAGGCGTCGCCGCCTGGTGAAGTTTTCAGCCGAGACAGAAAGCTGCTCCTCAAGGCTGCGCTGCGCAGAGGAGCCACCGCCCGCGCCCCGGGAACCGCCGGGCCTGGCCCGCGTCTTACTAGCACGTGGCTGGCTCCCGGCTCGTGCAGAGCTGCGGGTGGTGTAAGCACCCGGAGAACTCCAAGGCAGAGGAGCCCCGTTTCTTACCCTGCGCCCGACACAAGCGCCTCCGCCCGCGAGGGGGCGAACAGGCTGGTTTATCCTCAGATACCCGTCCGCTCGGCTGGCGGGTACACGTCAGGGAGGGGGCTAGGAGGGTGCGGCCGGCTGTATTAATAGGGCTGTAACGACATGAAATTCATTCTGGGGGCGAGGCAGAACGTAACGGTCCGCGAAGAGCGGATTCATTAGATTTTTCATGCTCAGGTCACGTGGACTCCGTGGAACATCTTTCTGGTGCCGCGAGTAGCTTTACATCCTTGACTCAACTCGGAAAACAAATATTTCCAGATCTCGACCAGGAGGTGATTAGCCAAGGGAAATGTCTTAATAAATATTATCGCATGAGGACATGGGTGGGTGCGTTGTAAGCTGTCTCCTAAATGTTTTATGGCATCTGTTGCGCTGCGTTTTTAAATGTTAAGAAATTAATTTATTTTAAAGGCCGCGTCAAGGTGACAACGCCGTGCTCTCACTGGGGCGTTGGGCAGGGGGACAATACATCACCCAGCCGCCTCCCAGTCAGTCCTGCCGGTGGCCGGAGACACGTTGGGACGTCAACTGTGGATGGTTTGTTAGGTAGTCATTTCGAATTTGCATTCATTATTAAATTATGTGCTGGGCTAATCTCTCACCATAAAAATACAAACAGGGTCATAAAGCTCTCAGAAAGCACAATAAATATTTTAGAATTTCGAGTTCCTTTAAGCGTTGAGTCAGGTGCCCACAGATGCTTCCCAGTAATGACACCTAATTATTCCGGGGGGATTCGATCTGCGTCGGCGCCGAGTTCAATAATTCATTCAAGCCTTCGGGTCACTGAGAGACGTGCCAGTTTGGGGACACCGTCTCTTCCTGACGAGCGGTGATTCGAGTGCGGACTCCTCCCGGAGAGGCCGTCCCTGGCCGCCTGCAACCATGGCACCGCCCGGCGCAGACATCGAGGGGCTCGTTTTGCAGCGATCGCGCCGGCCGTCCGTCGGGGTGGCCGTCCCTTCCGGTTTGGAACCCTGAGCGTTGGAGCTCCCTGAGACTCAGCGAGCCTTGCACCAGCCCAGCGTCCAGTCACGTCGGGGCTGAGACGTGGGGCGGAGCCCCCGGGCGGGGAGCCTCAGTCTGCGTTCGGTGACCTGAAAGCGTGCGGCCGGGGGTCGGGGGGGCGGGCGGCGGCATGCGGCGCGCCCATCTGTGCTGCCGTCGCCGGCTGCTGCCCAACGACGCGAGTGGAAGCAGCTCGTTAAAACGCTTACGTGCTCGGCTGGTCAGCGCCAAGGGGGCTCCGCTGCCACCTCCGGGGGCCTCGGCGCGTCCGGTGGGAGTCAGACGGGGGCTCCCAGGGGGCTCGGGCTCCCAGGGGGCTCAGGCCTGCCATCCGGGCAGAGTGGATGAACTCAAAGCAGCTGAGGGCTCTGACATGGGAGACGGAGGGGCTGCCCCGCCCGGGCGCTCGGGTGGCTTTGCCCCGAGTCCTGGCGCTGCCCCGGAGTCGCAGGGGGACAGGGACCGGATGGCACACGGAATCTGACCCCAGCGCCCTGCACGGAGTCACGAAGCACGAGCAGCACGGTGAGGTGGGCGCCGGGCTCACGGTGGACCCTGGGCGGACGTGCGGTGGAGGGGAGTGACGGGGCCGTGTTTCAGTTTGGATTTGACATCCAGTGTCTGGCTCCAGTCCCTGAGCACGAGAGGCCGGGGACAGGGACGGGGACGGGGTCCACGATGTTACATGAAAGGCCCAATGTCGACCTGCGCGGGGCCCTGGCCAGCGCTTCCGAGGGCGTTTGCAGGGCGGCGTGGCAAATACCCATCTGCACTCCGGGACGGGGGTGAGTGTCCCTTCTCTGAGTGGGTCTTCAGAGGGGACTTGGGGTCGCGGGGTCGGGCCCGAGGCCACACCAGCCCGAGACCCCATAGCTGACGCTCTCTCACCGTGGATTACTCAGCCCCTCGGCGTCCGCCCACGTGAGAGGACCGAGCGTGACATGACCTCCGGCGCGTTAGCCACCGGCGCGTGGTCACAGACGGGACACGCAGACCCATGGCCGACGCCGGCACTGTGGCCATCGGCCGCCACCCGGAGACTTGGGTGACTGCCCCGGCCCCGCACGACACGGACGCACGTCAGGGATCAGGGTTCCGCGACGCCGTCTGGACGTGGTGAGCGTGTGTGGGGGCAAGGCTGGCAGTGAGGTAGCTGAGCCCAGTGGGGCGGAGACAGGGCACAGGGGGGCGGGGACAGGGGACAGGGCACGGCGGGGCGGGGACAGGGCACAGAGGGGTGCGGACAGGGCACTGCTGGGTGGGGACACGGCCGTCCACGCGAGAGCCCGTCCGTGCCCGCTCGTGGCGTTTCGGTTCCCAGGGTGACGAGGAGACCGCGGACGGGTTTAATTAAGCGTCCTGGCCTCTCGCAGCAGCGCCCGGCCGGGTGGGGAGAGGAAGTCCCCCGAGCGGCGGGGACCCCCTCCCCCAGCCCTCCCAGGCGGGAGTGACCCCCAGGCCTGCAGCGTATCAACTTGATGTGCGTAATTGACAGCCGGACATGTGGCAGCGGCTGCGGCCGGCGAGGCCGCCTGAAGTGCACGATGTTGATTAAAGTGGGTTTTGTGCAGGGAGGTCAGAGGCATTAGCAAGTTAAAAGGGAGCGTGAGCTCCGTGCTTATCCCGCCAACCTCTGGGCCGCCCCCCCATAATCGACACCACATGTCTGCGGGGGCCCGTGTTCGTCAGACTCGAGGCTGCGAGGGTTCGCCGTCTGCGGAGCCGCCCTGGAGGTTCGGGCGCCCCCGGAGCACCCCGAAAGGTGGGTTTCAGGGACGGTCGCGGCCCCCGGGGCGGGGGAAGGTCGGAGCCAGCCCGCGTGGGGCTGCGGAGGTGTCTGGCGCGCGAGGGCAGGCTGAAGCAACAGTAACTCTGAGAAGGATTCAAACGGACGTCTAAATGGTAATTACCGGGTAATTGTGTTTGGGTTACAATTTGTGCTGTTATTTCTATAACTGACATGAGACGTAATGTATTTTTCAGGGCTCTGCCTTAACAGCAACAAACAGAAGGTGCCAGAAAGTATTTGCAGGAACCGTGGTGAAGAGAGCTGCACACACTTTTGTTTTCTTTTAGCCCGAACCCCAGCAGGGGCCTTTGCTGCAGATGTAGCGACGGAGGAGCTGGGTCGCCCAGCGGGCCCGCCGCCTGGGGTGCTTGGAGGCCTGCGGCTTTCATCAGTGCGAACCCGCCCGGTGCCTCCCCTCTGTGGTATCACAGGTGCCCCGGGGCCGGGAGCTGTGGCCGCCCCGCGTCCCCTCTCCCTCCGTCTGGGCCTGCCGCGCCAAGGACCCCACAGGGTCACTAGCCCTTCGTCCTTGGCTGGCAGCATCGCAATGATGGAGGCGACTGACCTCTGGCCGAGTCGGGAGCCGAGACGGACACACGGACCACCCACACTGCCCGCGGCGACCACAGGGCTGGCCGTCGACCGGGACGACAGGGCCGTGCTGTGCGTGTGCCCTCCTCATCTGCTGACCTGTGGCCTCAGTCATTTGTGTTGCGTGGTCTCCCTCGCCGGCCCTGTGGGCTCCTGGAGGGTCGGGCGCTCGGAGGAGTGATTGACATTGAAACCGGAGCCTCGGGGCGTCCCGGAGGTGACCCAGGCGTCTGTGTGCAGACACGGGCCACGTCCCGGGCTCAGCCCGTGCCGATGCCGAGAGCCTCTGTGGGGCCGTTTCCATAGGTTTCCGTGACGCGAGGAGAACACGTGGCTTAGATTTCCGCAGCGTCTTCTCTCCCGACGTCTGAGCTCCGGATGCTGTGCGTCCCCTCCGCGGAGGGGCTGTGGCCCCACCAGGGAGGTACAGTGACCCTTGAAGTCAAATCTACTGACTCATGTGACTCCCCGGCTGGAGACGCCCGGCCCCGGCGGCTTCCAGGGCCACCACGTGCCCGGCAGGCGGCTACGTGCGGGATGGCTCTGCCGGGGGCAGGCCCACCCACCACCCCGTCTCTCCTTCCCCTTAAATTGTAGGGAAAGAGAAAGAGCCGGTCGGAACGGGCAGCGCTCCGTCTCCCGTCCTCGGGCACGTCTAACCGTGTGACAGCAGACGCGCACGCCTGTCTGCCTCGTGCTGATCTGGGGGAGCCACCAAAGGGGCCGGCGCGTGTCCCTGGGGGTGTTCCCGACGTGCCCGTCCTTTCCTCGGCCATGTCGCTGGGTCCCCACGCGGAGGTGGCGAGCAAGAAAAGCAGCGATTGAGATAAACAGGGAGAAAAAGCGAAACCCCAGCACTTTTCCACTTACATGGTTTTCTAGAACAATTCCTTCCTCACCCCCCCATGTCGTGTCAGCCCTCGGCGTTACGTTTTAATTGAGCCGAAACGTGTGTCTCGGCGCGTGCTCGTCGGGGCGGGCGGCGGCGCGGGCGCTGGCACGTGACCACCCCCCGTCTGTCCCCCCCGACACTGATGTCAGAAAAGCGTCATATATTTTCGGGAGGAGACAGCGGCCTGTCCTCCACTACCCTTGTCGTGTCAGCGCGTCGTCTCCCCTTTAATCATACTTTTCATTTCGGCACATTGAAATTTCCGTCACCAAGGACAACACCATAAATAAAAGTGTTTGTGAGACTTTACCTGCCGCTCCCGAACTTTGCGCGTTAGGCAGGCGCCGAGCGGCGCGGCCGGCAGACGCGGAAATTTATAATCATTTACTACGCGCGGCGGCGGGGGAGGCACGGGGGCACATCTATAAGCGGAAGCCGACCGGAGTGAATTTCTGGGTCTTGTCACAAAGTAATGAGGAGCCGGCGCTTTGCTTCACGGCGACCCGGGATGCATTTGCTCTCAATTTCGCCGCGGCCGTAAATGCTCGGCTGATGTATGGCCCGGGGCCCACGGAGCCATGTCGGCCTCTACATAATGGTATAGTTAGGGGCGGCGGCATGGTTGAGAAGGTTCGATAACGGTTTATAGCTGCCGGCGTGGCTGTAATTTAATCACAATGTAGCCAGTGCAGTACTTTAATATCACAGGTTACTTTTTACTTACCATTTATTAGTCACTGACGGAGTCAGTCATCGCGGCATCATGAACAAATCATGGCAGGAGTGCGGAGGGACCCTAAAATTCCGGGATGGATGTACTGGGGCTGTTCTCCACGGCCACCTTCCCGGCGATGAGCGAGTGACATGTCAGCTGGGCTTTGAGCCCATTGGCCAGAGGAAACGGGAGGACACTTCACGCCACGAGTCAGCCCTTGGTCCCGTCCCAGCAGTGACTACAAGGACTTGTCGAAAACCGTAGGCTGTTCAGCTGGAGAGGGATTTCCTAACTGTTGTGTGATCGTTGCACGCTATCACCGTAACACGAAGCGCCCGGCAGTGCTTTCCCCTCAGAATTTGCTGTGAGCAGTTCCTGTCGTATTTGAAAACTAAATGAAACTGCTTTTGTCACTCCTGTTTGTGGGCAGAGGTGCCAAAAAGGCGTGCACGCAGGCTAAGACAGGAAACGCCCTGTGCTGACCCGGTAATACTCAGCACACACCGACAGCAAAGGCTGAGTGCGCGTCACGTTTGCCTTCTGCAAGGACAAGAGCACCAAAGTGTCCCCTTGCATCGCCGCGCGCCTGCCGTCTCAATGTCTTCCTGAAGTCCCGCCGGCGTAGCTGGCTTTCTACGGGACACCCCGTCCTTTAAGGTCCCCCCGCAGATGGACGTCAAGGGGGCTTTAGTCGGGAGAACGTGGGGGAGACGCAAACAACACTCTCGGATTGCAAATACCGCGTCCGCGGGGTCCTGCGCTCCTCGCACGGCCATCGGGCTTCCTCCACTTCCCGTGACGGTCCTGCCTGTCGCGTGGTGACGCCAGGATGGTTCGTCAAGGCTAGTAGAAGAGCACGGGACTGATCTCCGCGAGCTGTGTGTCACTGTGGAAGGGACCCTGGGGGCAGATCTCGGTCCAGGGCACTAGTCCTCCGACCTCGGCGCATCTCCGTGGTCCCATCTGTGACGTGGGCGTCCTGGTATTTGCCCCCCTGGATTCTTATGGGGATCAAATGAAGCATCGCGTGCAAAAGCGTTCTGCAAACGAGCGGTACACGTGCCATCGACGTCCAAGACACTAAGTAAGCGTGGCACCGAGGGTTCAGGGACTTATTATATAATATTGGAACAGCTTTGCGTGAAATGGGGTGCAAAAGCCACGTGAGAAACAGGCCTCGTCATTCCGCCGGTATTTATTGTGCACCTACTGTGCGTCGGGTGCCAGCAGAGCCTATGGCATTGAGAGTAGTGGGTGCAAATTTCGGCAAGGAGAGTGAATTTCTCCTGGGCTAAAGGCTGCTACACAGCCAGGTCCCAGTCGCCTCTTCCGGAACCTTTGCGCCCGCAGCTCCCTGCCCCTGCCTGTCCGGGCTCGGTGAGGCGCTGCCTCCGAGCTGGAGTCGGGGGAGTTGACGCGCCCCGAAATTCCCCGCAGACCTTCTGCTCGCCCACGGCCGGCCCCGTGTGACGTCATCAGGCCGGGATTCAGCGACAGTGACGGAGCCCCAGTTGGGGAGGTGATACTTTTGGAAATACAAATAGCCCTGCTCCGAGGACAAGCTTAGATCAATAACTCAGAGAGCGCGACAGTCCGCAGGACACCGGAGTGACCGTTGCGTTGGCCGCAGGAGTGCCAACAGAGGCGCGGGCTCCCCTGAGCTGTTCGTGGACCTGCTCTCGCTCCTGGTGCTGGAACATTCTCCCTCCCTCTGTCCAAGTCTTGCTAATTCTTCGGGGTCCCGCTGAAAGGTTACCCCTTCCGTGCAACCCCCTGGTTTGCCCCTGTACCCCACCACACTACGTCTTCCTTATAGTTCTAAGATTCCCCCGGTGGTGCAGTGGCTAAGGCCGCGGCCTGGCTTCGATGCCCAGCCAGGGAACCACCCCCACCCCCCAGGAAAAAATAAAAAGAAATTTTAAATTGTGTCCATTACAGGTATCCCTATGTCACTCTTTGTCACGCTTGAAGTTTTAAATGCAAGTTGTCCTCATCGCCGAGGTGGCTTGCATGAGCAACTCATCCAATGGTGACTGGACTTCATTACTACCACTTTTTAAATAAAGTGTCTGAAACACACCTCTATCCCATCAGGATGTTTCAACCCTGGTGACTTCAAAACTAAGAGTAAAATGCTATTTTAGGCACTTTTATAAGGCAGTAGTAAATGGATTTTATTTTTCTTCTATGCAAGTAGTTTTAAACTATCACCGAACTTTACACTTTCAACGCAGTCCCACCTTATGCCGTGTTTCTCCTTGTATAAAAGCTCGTTTTAACTCCTTCTCCTGTACATTTTACAACATGCCCCTTCGTCAAAAGCAGACACACCTCTGGCCTGAATGGCCCTCCTGGGTTTGCAGCACTGGGAGGGGGGCAGGGGGACACCGGGGTGGGGGATGAAATGACTCACCGTCTCAGTTGTCCTAGAATGAACACAGATCGGGGGGGCTCCGCCTCCTATCGAAACAAACGCCGTGCAGCCCCCAGCTGGGTGTGGGGGGTGGTCGTGGCTCCCACTCCTCACCGAAGAGGAAGCTCGGAGGAGATGACTGGCACGTGCCCTTTGGCCTCGCTGTGGCCCAGGCCGTCGTCTCCGTTCTAGGACAGTGAGCGCTTTCTCTCCGGAGGGGACAGGGCAGAGCTCTAGCGAAGTGGGAGGGCGGAAGGCGGCTGGCGCCTCCCTGCGCGTATCTGAGGTGGCTTTTAACCGTGCTCTAATACGTTTAGCTGCCTACCACCACGCGAGGCAGAAAGCAACTGAAGTGGCCGTGGGAAGGACAACGGAGTTAGTACAGCAAAGCAGCCGCGGGGACGTTCTAGCGTTACGTCGGCCCTAGCGTCAGGGCGTACCCCGCCGGCCGCCTGCGCTCCTGCGACAGGGCTTTAGGTAACGAGCGCTGGGGGCCCGGGGCTGCACAGGCCGTCACTGCTGCCGGACAGAGCTCACCGGACAGGCGCTGGGGTGGGCGCAGGGGGCCCGGCTGGGGTGCTGTTGCAGCGGCTTAGCTGCGTGGTCGTTTAAGTGTGAGCAAAGGTGATGGAGATGGAGACAGTGATGGAGATGGTGCTGGTGGTGGTGATGGTGGTGGTGATGGAGATGGTGATGGTGATGATGATGATGATGGTGATGGAGATGGTGATGGTGGAGGTGATGGTGGTGGTGGTGATGGTGATGGTGATGGTGGTGGTGATGGTGGTGGTGGTGGTGATGGTGATGGTGATGGTGGTGGTGGTGGTGGTGGTGGTGGTGGTGGTGGTGGTGGTGGTGGTGGTGGTGGTGGTGGTGGTGGTGGTGGTGGTGGTGGTGATGGTGATGATGGTGGTGATGGTGATGATGGTGGTGATGGTGGTGATGGTGGTGATGACAGTGATGGTGATGGAGGTCATGGAGGTGATGGAGATGGTGATGGAGATGGTGATGGTGGTGATGGTGATGATGGTGATGACGACAGTGATGGTGGTGATGACGGTGATGGAGATGGTGATGGTGGTGATGATGATGGAGAGAAGCAGACATGTCTAAACATACATTTAGGAGCTAAAGTTGTCAGGACTGGGAGGAAGTTTCTAGTTCAGGGACCTGAGTGGGTGGTGATGTGACTTCCTAACAAGGGAGGGTTGTCTAAGGGCCGGTGTGCCTTGGAGACAAGCTGGAGCTTTGTGTCGGGCACCCCAGTGGGCTATCAGGGCGAGAAAGAATGCAAGTGACACTGTGCAGTGGTCACAGCCAAGACACTGTGCTGTGGTCACAGCCAAGACACTGTGCTGTGGTCACAGCTAAGACGGCCTCACCAGCGCCTTCGCGTGAGGGAAGTCGGGCTCTGGCCTTGTCTTGAGAACCTGTAGCCCTGAGAGGGCGAGGAAGGCGGGGCGAGGAAGGCGGGGCGAGGAAGGCGGGGCGAGGCTGGGAAGAAGCCGGACAGCTCGGGTCCAGATGCAAACCGAGCCTCGGGGGGCCGGGTGCTCCGGTGCGCTGAGCTATTGCGTTTTGTGGAAACAACCACGTTCTACAAACTCTGGTCTGAGTCACTTGCGTCTGGGGACACTTCTGGATGGTTCCCCCTCAAGGGTTAACCCCTGCTCTTCACTCCCAGTTCCGACTCACAGCGACTTGGCGGCTGGTTGATGTCTTTCCTTTTCTTATGTAAATAGCAGGCGGGCACCCTTTTAAAATTTGGGGTGCAGGGGTAGAGAGAAGAAAAGGAGGAAGGAAGGTTTTGGGGCCCAATTTCCAGCCTCAGAGCCCCAGTCTCCCGTCTTCCGGCACGGATCTGGCTCAGAGATGAGGTCCTACTCCTGGGGACATCAGGGGTAAGTCACTGAGGGCCGAGGAAAGGAGGTGACAGCTGGGGTGCAGGGGCGGGCGCAGGTGCTCGTGCGACGGACACGGCAGCTTAAACACCGGGCGGGGGCCCCCCTCGGAGGGCGCGTCCATGGAGGACCAAGGCGCTCGGCCCTGTCAGTGTTGCTGGAGAACAGACACCCCACTGTGCGTGGCGCTGAGTTGATCGCAGCCCGAGTATTCCCTGCGCCCCAGTCCGTGCACCGTAGGTGAATGGGGTCTGACGGACAGAGCCTGTGGAGCCCCCCAGCGCGATGCGGCGGCGGCAGGGAGGCGGCAGCGAGGCGGCGGGGAGGCCCACCCGGCACGCAGATGGCACTGTCGCTCGCGCCTACTTCAATGCGGGAGAATTTAAGGGGCCGCGTGCCTGCACCTCCTGGGCCCCTGCAAGGAAGGCTGGTCCGAGCACGCACAGCGCGCCCCGGTATGGCAGGGAGGTCGGGGGTCAGGCCGGGCACCTGCACGCCTGGGATATAAAACGGGGTGCAAAGGCCCGGGGCATGGCTGTAGGAGGGCCCCCCGACGCCATCACAAACGGGGTGCAGCGTTACAAATCCGCAAACACCCACTTTCTTCCCTAAGCCCGGATTTCGGAGCGCGAGAAGCTTCCCCTTCGGGTTGGTGAGGACAGTGCACCTGACACTGCTGAGCTTCTGACACGAGGCGGCGTCTGCGTTAGGGACACCGCGGGGGCCCGGCACTGGGTGCCGCCGTCAGCACATCCGTGTGTGTCCACTCAAGTCGCTGTCCGCCTGTCACCCCAGACCAAACCCGCCCGGGCGCCGGCTCCCCAGGACGCCTCGGCTCTGGCTTCTCCTGTTTTTGTGCACGTGCGTCCATGCTTGGCGTGGGGCCGGGCTCGTCACAGGTGCCGGATGACGGGTGACGCACGGACGGACGGCTCTCGGGAAGGGTCTGGGCGCCACGGCCCTGCACCCCAACTCGGCAAGGAGCGAGGGCGGGACTGTGGCCGCCTCACGCCCTCGTGTCCGCCCGCTGCAGCCCCGTGGGGGACCCGCCCTCGGGATTTGTGAGATGAGTGGGACTGTCACGGGGGCGCCCAGCCCTGCGTCCGTGTCGAAGGTTCCGGTTCTTTCCCTGGTTTTGGTTCTTCACCCACTTCTCCCCCCAGTTCGTCTTCTGCCTTTTCGGGAGTTCTTGGCGGCGTCGGTCCTGTGTCCTGTGTGCCTTCTCGAGTCACTGCGGTCTGGCGACTTCGTCGTCTGCTGTCTGCCACACGAGAGGCGTTCGGCCGGGCGGTTCGTATGGCGGAGTCGGCAGGACGGCGACCCAGCACGACACGGGAACACGTGGCTGCCCTTCAAGAGCTGTCAGCGGGGCAACTTGTGCGTGTGTGTGCGAGTGTGTGAGTGTGCACGCGTGTGTGTGCGAGTGTGTGTGTGCACGTGTGTGTGCGAGCGTGTGTGTGCGTGCAAGTGTGTGAGTGCACGTGTGTGTGTGCACACGCGCGCGTGAGTGTGCACGCGTGTGAGTGTGCACGTGCGAGTGTGAGTGTGCACGCGTGTGTGCAAGTGTGTGTGCGTGCGTGTGTGTGCGTGCGAGTGTGTGAGTGTGCACGCGTGTGTGCGTGCGAGTGTGAGTGTGCACGTGTGTGAGTGTGCACGCGTGTGTGTG
>PVJL010018489.1:0-15818 GCA_004026885.1 Lyroderma lyra | reverse complement strand
CCAGGGGGCTTAGAGCTGGGGTGTTATCTTTGCAGTTCAGAGTCCTCGCTCAGCCCTTCTACCCCTCAAAAAGTTCCAGAGGCTGGTTCCCAAACTCCTTCTGTCCCCAGCTCCCCAGTCTCTCTCCCCTCCCCCAAACAGCGCAGCTCCGAATAGTCAGCAGGGATCGCGTCCCGCGTGGTCCGTCTCTGCTCCCTTCGCTCTCCCCGACTCGCCCCTTTCTTGCCAGCCTTCAGGTTTACTTGCGATTTGTGGATTTCTCAGCAGCCGGTTTGTCACTCAGGGTCCGCTTTCTTGGCTCCTGGACGGCCGTTCAATTGTGTTTTCTGGGAGAGGCTTTAGAAACCTCCTCTCCAGTCGCCATCTTGTCTTCTCTTAGTTCTACTAAATTCTTAACAGCTGAAAAAGTTCCCTCAATTTTTTTTGAAATTTTTGAAAAAGATAATAAGGCTTTCTTAAAGAAGATCCTTACAGGTGGTGAAACTTGGGTCCATCATCATGACCCCAAAAACAAAAAGCAGTTCATAAAATACCTCCATAATGGATCACTTCAGGTGAAAAAATTCTAAACCCAGGCCTCAGCTGGGAAGGTAATGTTGACTGTTTTTTTATCTGAACACTCTTCCATTCTAATGTGAACTGGGTGAAAAATGTAAGCATTGTGTGTGGAAGGTCAAGAATGATGAAAGGGTGATAACCATGTGACTACACAAGACCTGTTGTATCCATATACAATCTAATGTAACAAAAAACATATTACAATTGAGGCAAATTTTATCAGCTCACCTTCATACATACATACATATATAATTTGTTTTTATAGTAGATTGTTTGATTGATATAGCCTTTCATTTCAGAATGCAAGCTTCTTGAAACAAGAGATTTTCATCTGCTTTTTTTGTTGAGCTATCACTAGAACTTCACAGATACTTCGTTGTTGATAAATATTTGTTGAATGACAGGCTGATATTGATTATCTCTTCAATGAATTATTTCAAAATTGGTTATCGTGTGGCAAACCTTCTGAAGTCTGTGTACCTGAGAAAAAAATGTATTACATGTTCACATTGAAATTATAAATAGGCTGGATATAAACTTTTATAACTAATATCCTTTTCTTTTAATATTTTAAAAATAGTCTATTCTCTTGGAATTAGTGGTGGTGGTGAGAAATCTGATGTCAATTTGTTTTTTATTCTATTTATATTTGTTCTTTTTTTGTAGTAGTTTTTTAATATTTTCTTTTGGGTTTTGATGATTTTAAGTTGTATCTTAATGTGTACAGTTAGGATTTCCCCAAATACCTTTCGTTTTGCACTCTATTAAACCTTTACATACATGGTGTTTTTATTTTTGTTATTTATTTATCTATTTATCTACTATTTATTTATTATTTATTTATTTATTTTTATTATTAAATTTATTGGTGAGATTAGCCAGCAAAAATTACATGGGTTCCAGGTATACAATTGTACAATATATCATCTATGTATTGTGTGATGTGTTCATCACACAGAGTTAGTTCTCTTTCCATCACCATGTATTTGAGACCCTGTCCCTTCTCTCCCACCCACTTGCCCCCTTACCCTTAGATAACCACTAATCACTAAACTATTGATTGTATTCATGAATTTTTGTTTATTTGTAGCTTTCAGCTTTGTGTTCCACAAATGTGTGAAATCATATGATTCTTGTTTTTTTTCTATATGGCTTATTTCACTTTGCATAATGGTGTCAAGGTCCATCCATGTTGTCATAAATGGTCCTATTTCATCTTTCCTTATGGCTGAATTAATATTCCGTTGTGTATATGTACCACAGCTTCTTTAGCTAGTCATCTATCAAAGGACACTTTGGTTGTTTCCATGATTTGACCACTGTGAATAATGCTGCGATGAACATTGGGGCGCATATATCTTTGCAGACTATGGTTTTCAATTTTTTTGAGTAGATACCCAGAAGTGGGATTGCTGGGTCATACAGTAATTATATTCTTAATTTTATGAAGAACCTCCATACTGTCCTCAATAGTGCTTGTACCATTTTGCATTCCCACCAGCAGTATAAGAAGGTTCCTTTTTCTTCACACCCTCTACAAGATTTATTATTTCTTCTCCTTTTTGTTACAGCCATTCTAACAGGTGTGAGGTGGTATCTCAGCATGGTTTTCATTAACATTTCCCCAATAGCTAGTGAGGTTGAGCATTTTTGGTATATCTATTGCCATTTGTATGTCTTCCTGGGAGAAGTGTTGGTTAAGGTCTTCTCCCCTTTTTATAATTGGATTGTTTGTTTTTTTCATTGTTGAGTTGTACAAGTTCTTCAATTATTTTAGATATTAGCCCCTTATCAGAGGCATTGTTTGCAAACACTTTCTCTTATTTGGTTGTGTATCTTTTTGCTTTGCTGACAGTATATCTTGCTGTGTAGAAGAGTTTTAACTTGATATAGCCCCATTTGTTTATTTTTGCTTTTACTTCCCTGGCCTTTGAAGTCAGGTTCATGAAGTCCACTTTGAGCCTGAGGACCATAAGTTTACGACAAATGTTTTCTTCCATAAGGCTTATTATTTTGGGTCTCATGTGAAGGTCTTTAATCCAATTTGAATTAATTTTGGTGTATAATAAAAGTTAGCAGTTCAGATTCATTCTTTTGCATGTGGTTTTCCAATATTCCCTACACAATTTACTGAAGAGGCTTTCTTTTCCCTATTGTATATTATTCACTCCTTTGTCAAAAATCATTTGTACAAATATTTGTGGGTTTATTTGTGGGCTTTCCATTCTGTTCCATTGATCTGTGTGTCTGTTTTTCTGCCAATACCAAGCTTGATTATTGATAGTTTTTAGTGCAGCTTGAAATAAGGGAGTTTGATTCCTCCAGATTTATTCTTTTTGTGTAGGAATGCTTTGGTGATTCGGGGTTGTTTGTGGTTGTATATGAATCTGATGATTCTTTTATCTATTTCTTAAAAGAATGTCTGTGGGACTTTTATGGGGATTGCATTAAATCTGTATTTTGCTTTGGGTAATATAGCCATTTTAACTATGTTGATTCCATGAACATGGAATATCTTTTCATGTCTTTGTGTTGTCTTCAATGTCTTTTAGTAGTGTCTTATACTTTTTAGTATATAAGTACTTCAGGTTCTTTGTTAAGTTTGTTCCCAGGTATTTTATTCTTTTTGTTGTGATCTCAAAAGGTATTATTTGTCTCATTTATTTTTCTGTAGTTTCATTATCGGTATAGGGAAAAGCAATTGATGTTTTGTACATTGATTTTGTATCCTGTAACTTTACTGTATTTGTTTATTACTTCTAATAGTTATTTGGTGGAGTCTTTAGAATTTTCTATATAAAGAATCATGTCTTCTGCAAAAAGCTACAATTTAACTTCTCTCCAAATGTGGATGCCTGTTTTTCCTTTCTCTTGCCCGATTGCTCTGGCTAGAAATTCCAGTAGTATGTTGTAGCAGTGGTGTCAGGGGACATCCCTGTCTTGTTCCTGATTTTAAGAGCATTCAGGGGACATCCCTGTCTTATTCCTGATTTTAAGAGCATAGGCTTCAGTTTTTCACTTTTCAGTATGATATTAGCTGAGGGTTTGTCATATATGGCCTGTATTATGTTGAGGTACCTTCCTTTTATATTCATTTTATTAAGTGTTTTGATCATAAATTTTGTTTCTTTTATTTTTAAATTATAGTTAACACACAACACAATATTAGTTTCAGATGTAGAGCACAGTGATTTGATACTTAAATTATTTATTAAGTGATCTCTCCAGTAAGTCTAGTACCCATCTGATACCATACACAATTATTCAATTATTATAATATTCTTGACTGTATTTGCTACTTACACACATGGTCTTTAAACTTCACTTCTGAGATTATTTTCATAATTTCTTAATATAGTTCTGTGGCAAAGACTGCTGATATTCATACCATTAATCTCTCTCTCTCTCTCTCTCTCTCTCTCTCTGTTCATACTCCTAAACCAAAATGTCCAGACCTCTTATGGTTAGATCTGTTCTGCACAATAGAATGTGAGCAGAAATGAAGTGGTATATGTCACCTCCAGACATGGCCTCTAAAATACCTCACATGAGTCTCCTCACCACACTGTCTCTTCATTCATTGTCTAGCTGGAAACAAAGGATCCATTGACAGACACTGAAGGTCTTGAAGGTAAAATGAACAGTATATGGTAGAAGCCTGGGTTCCTAAATGACTTTGCAGAGCAGAGCTACCTCTAGTCCTTTGACCTATAGCTTTGTGACATTTATTGTATTAGACCCTTGAGGTTTGGGATAGTTTGCTATATATAGCAGATGGCTTTACTTTCCTGACTTAATACAATTCCTATTTCTTGCTTTTCTTCTCCTTTTGGTGCATCTATAGAAAATTATACCTTTACCCTCCATAACTTTTTGCCCTTCTTATATATTACTACTTTATATTTTCTTGCTTTTTTAAGGGGGAAAATTCCTCAGCATCATTTCTCATATCATTAAATTATTCTCTACCTATATTCAAACTCTTATTTAATTCATCTGTTGTGCTTCTGGTTTCAAATATTATGATTATTATTTTTAGTTCATTTTTATTGTTAGACATATTGGGGTGACATCTGCCAGCAAGGACCACACAGGCTCCAGGCATACAATTCCATAGCACATCGTCAACTTGATGTATAATAAGTTCACCACCTAATGTGACTTCTCTTTCCATCACCTTATATTTAGCTTCCCCTCCTCCTCTCCCACCCCTTACCCTTTCTCCCCTCCCTGACCAACTCATCCCCAAATAAACATTAAACTATTGATTGTGTCCATAGGTTATTTGTTTGTTCATTTCTTTTTTCTTTGCTTTCAGTTTCATATTCCACATATGAGTGAAGTCATACAGTTCTTCATTTTTTCTGTCTGGCTTATTTCACTCAGCATGACGATCTCCAGGTCCATCCATTTTGTTGCAAATGGCAATATTTCATCTTTTCTTATAGCTGAGTAGTATTCCATTGTGTACATGTGCCACAGCTTCTTTACCCAGTCATCTGTCGCAGGGCATTTATGTTGTTTCCATGTTTTGGCCACTGTGAACAGTGCTGCGATGAACATTGGTGTACATAAGTCTTTGCGGAAAAAGGTTTTCAGATTTTTTGGGTAGATCCCCAGAAGGCGGATTGCTGGGTGAAATGGTAACTCCATTCCTAATTTTCTGAGGAACCTGTACACTGTCTTCCACAGTGGTTGTACCAGTTTGCACTCCCACCAGCAGTGTACCAGAGTTCTTTTTTCTCCACATCCTCTCCAGCACTTGTTATTCCTTGTCTTGTTGATAATAGCCATTCTAGCAGGTGTGAGGTGGTATCTCATTGTGGTTTTGATTTGCATTTCCCTGATACCTAATGAGGATGAGCATTTTTTCATATGTCTGTTGGCCATTTGTATTTCTTTGTGGGAGAAGTGTCTGTTTAGTTCTTCTGCCCACTTTTCAATTGGGTTGTTGGTTTTTTTGTTGCTAAGTCTTATTAGTTATTTATATATTTTAGATATGAGACCCTTATCTGATGCGTTATTTGCAAATATTTTCTCCCATTCAGTTGGCTGTCTCTTTGCCTTGTTGATGGTTTCTTTGGCTGTGCAGAACCTTTTTAGTTTGATATAGTCCCATTCACTTATTTTTGCTTTTACTTCCCTTGCCTTTGAATCAGGTTCATGAAGTCTTCTCTGAGTCCTAGGTCTATAAGTTTAGTACCAATGTCTTCTTCTATACAGTTTATTGTAGCAGGTCTTATATGAATGTCTTTAATCCATTTTGAGTTAATTTTTGTATATGGAGAGAGTTCACAGCTCAGGTTCATTCCTTCGCATATGTTTTTCCAGTTTTCCCAGCACCACCTACTAAAGAGGCTTTCTTTTCCCCATTGTATGTTTTTTGGTCCTTTATAGAAAATGATTTGTCCATAAATTTGTGGGTTTATTTCTGGATTTTCAGTTTTATTCCATTGGTCTATATTTCTGTTCTTCTGCCAGTACCAAGTTCTTTTGACTATTCATGCTTTGTAATATAAATAGAAGTCAGGAAGTGTAATGCCACCAGCCTCATTCTTTTTATGTAGTATTGCTTTGGCAATTCGAGGTCTTTTATGGTTCCATATAAATCTAATAATACTTTTATCTATTTCATGAAAGTATGATTGTGAAATCTGTAGATTGCTTTGGGCAGAATGGTCATTTTAACAATGTTAAGTCTTCCTATCCATGAATAGGAAATATTTTTCCACCTCTTAAAGTCTGTTCCAATTTCTTTCAAAAGTGTGTTAGAGATTTCTGTGTATAAGTCTGTCACGTACATGGTTAACTTAATTCCCAGGTATTTCATTCCTTTTGTTGTGATAGCAAAAGGAACTGACTCCCTCATTTCCTTTTCTGAAGATTCATTGTTTGTATAAAGGAATGCTATTGATTTTTGTACATTTATTTTGTATCCTTCAACTTTACTATATTTGTTAATTGTTTCTCATAGTATCCTGATGGAATCTTTGAAATTTTTTATATAAAGGATCACGTCATCCGCAAATAGTGACAATTTGACTGCTTCTTTCCCAATTTGAATATTTTTATTCCTTTCTCTTGCCTGATTGCTGTGGCTAGAACTTCCAGTAGTATATTAAATAACAATGGTGACAGGAGGCATCCCTATCTTGTTCCTGATTTTAGGGGAATAGTCTTCAGCTTTTCCCCATTCTGTATGATGATAGCCGAGGGTCTGTGATATATGGCCTTCATTTTGTTGAGATACTTTCCTTCTATACCTATTTTATTTAGTGTTTTGATCATAAATGGATGTTGTACCTTGTCGAAAGCTTTTTCTGCATAAATTGAAATGACCATATGGTCTTTATCTCTGATTTTGTTTATGTGGTGTATCACATTGATTGATTTTTGTGTGTTGAACCATCCTAGTGCTCCCAGGATGAATTTCACATGACCATGATGTATGATATTTTTGATGCATTGTTGTATTCTATTTGCTAATATATTGTTCAGTAGTTTTGCATCTGTGTTCATCAGAGATACTGGTCTATAGTTTTCTTTTTGTTGTTGTTGTCATTACCAGGCTTTGGTATTAGGGTAATGTTGGCCTCATAGAATGAGTTAGGAAGTATTGCTTCCTCTTCAATTTTCTGGAAGAGGCTGAGGAGGATAGGGGTTAATTCTTCTTTGAACACTTGGTAGAACTCAATAGTGAAACCATCTGGTCCAGGGCTTTTCTCTTTACGGATATTATGGATAGCCATTTCAATCTCGTTGCTATTGATTGGTCTATTCAGACTATCCAGTTCTTCTTGGTTTGGTCTTGGTAGGCTATAAGTTTCTAGAAACTTGTCCATTTCTTCTAGGTTGTTAAATTTTGTGGCATTAAGTCCTTCATAATGTTTTCTTATAATCTTCTGTATTTCTGTGGTATCAGTGGTAATTTCTCCCCTTTCGTTTCTAATTTTGGATATTTGTGTCCTTTCCTTTCTTCCTTTCTTTAGTCTCACCAGGGGTTTGTCAATTTTGTGACTTTTTCAAAGAACCATCTCTTCGTTATATTAATTTTTTCTATTGTCCTTCTGTTCTCTAATTGGTTTAGCTCTGCTTTAATTTTTATTATTTCTTTCCTTCTGCTAACTTTGGGTTTTGTCTGCTCTTCTTTTTCTAGTTCTTTAAGATGGGATGCTAAGATGTTTGCTTAGGATTTTTTCCTATTTCTTAAGATAGGATTGTAATGATATAAATTTCCCTCTTATTACCACTTTCGCTGTGTCCCAATAATTCTGATACGTTGTATTTTCATTGTCATTAGTTTCTATATATTTTTAAACTCATCTTTTTTTGTTCTTTTATCCAGTCCTTTTTTAATAAGCTGTTGTTTAATCTCCATGTATATGTGTTTTTTTCTGCTTTCCTTTTACTGTTGATCTCCAATTTCAAAGCTTTGTGGTCTGAGAATACACTTGGTATGATTTTGAACTTCTTGAATTTGCTGAGATGTATTCTGTGTACCAGCATGTGGTCTATCCTTGAGAATGTTCCATGCACACTAGAAAAGAAGGTGTAGTCTCTTTTTGCCAGATGAAGTGTCCTATAAATGTCAATTATATTCAATTGCTGTAATGTGTCATTTAAAGCCATTATTTCCTTATTTATTTTCTGTTTGGATGATCTGTCCATGGCTTTTACTGGGGTTTTTAAGTCTCCCTCTATGATTGTGTATTCATCAGTTTCTCCTTTCAAGTCTGTTAGTAGTTTCTTTGAGTATTTTGATGCATCCTGGTTGGGAGCATATATGTTGATTAGTGTCAACTCTTTTTGTTGTCGCATTGTGCCTTTTATCATTATGTAATGACCATCTTTGTCTTTTACTATCTTTTTTAACTTGAAGTTTATTTCATCAGATATCAGTATGACCACTCCTGCTTTTCTCTGGTTACCATTTGCTTGGAGTATTGTATCCCATCCTTTCACTCTGAGTCTGTGTTTGTTCTTACAGCTGAGGTGTGTTTCTTGGAGACAGCATATGGATGCGTTCTGTTTTTTAATCCAGTCTCCTACTCTGTGTCTTTTTATTGGTGAGTTCAGTCCATTAACATTTAGAGTGATGATCGATATGTGAGGATTTCCTGTGGCCATTCCTTATTTCTTTCTTTGTTTTTGTTTGTTTGTTTGCTTGTTTGTTTTTGTTTCTTTCTTGTTGCCCCAACTTTGTTCCATTTTTCCTGATGTTTTGTTTCGGACCAAACAGCCTCCTTCAGTATTTCTTGGAGTGCTGGCCTTGTGCTGGCAAATTCCCTCAGCTTGTGTTTGTCTGAAAAGGTCTTTATTCCACCTTTATATCCGAAAGATAATTTTGCTGGATAATTTATTCTTGGCTGGAATTTTCTCTCTTTTAAATTTTTGAATATTGGATTCCACTGTCTCCTGGATTGTAGAGTTTCTGCTGAGAAATCTGATGCCAGCCTGATGGGTTTTCATTTAAATGTTATAATTCTTTTTTCCCTGGATGCCTTGAGAATTGTCTCTTTGTCTTTAGTTTTGGACATCTTTAATACCATGTGTCTTAGAGAAGTTCTGTTAGGGTCCAGGTATCTAGGGGACCTGTTTTCTTCTTGAACTTGGGGTTCCAGATCTTTCCATAGGTTTGGAAAGTTCTCATCTACGATTTGTTTGAGTATGCTCTCTGTAGATTGTTCTGCCCCCTCTTCTATTCCTATTATCCTGATGTTGTTTTGTCTCATGGAGTCGGATAGTTCTTGCAGAGTTCTTTCAATCTTTTTGGTTCTATATTCCCTCTCTTCCTCTTTCTGAGCTATATCCATGTTCTGATCTTCAATATCACTAATTCTTTCCTCCATCTGGTTGGTCCTGTTTCCTATGGCAGTTATTTCATTTCTCGCTTCCTTTATCGTATTATTTATTTCTCGTATTTCCGTCTCAATCTTTCTTATGTTTTGAATTTCTTTGTTAAATTGTTCTTTTTGTTCACAGAGTTCCTTTTTATGTCATTTATAACCATTTTTATGTTATTTTTCTCAGCTATAGTGTTCTGCCAATAGGTTTTCATTTCTCTTACAGCCTTTAGAATGGCTGCTTTAAATTCTACGTCACTTAAATCAGACCCTTCCAGGTCTGTCTTCTCCATAAATTTCATGTTCTTCCTGAGGAGTTTTAGTTTTTAAGGAATTCATCCTCTCCGCTGGGTTCTTCCTCTTTGACATGAGGGCTTTATGTTTAGTGCCCAGATTTATTGCTTTTGTGGTGTCTTGCTGTGGGACAGACACTAGGTGACACTAGGGGTCTAATTTTGGGAGAGAAGTGTTTGTTTCTTGTTTGTGATCTCCTACTGCGTTTGGAGGCTATGCGCATATATCCTGGGGTGAGGCCAACAAAAAGTGCTCCAAGGGCTCAAATACTATATTTTTTTATTCCTAACACATCTAACATCTTTCCACTTGGGTAATTAATTGTGTGTGTGTGTTTGTGTGTGTGTGTGTGTGTGTGTGTGTGTGTGTGTGTGTGTGCGCGCACGCACATGTGTGTATACTGTTTTTATTTTTATTATTATTTTCTTCGAACTTAGGTCATGATATTGAGAGCACCAAAGCCTAGCAACTACACCGCCAGAGAACCCGCTATATATTGTTTTTAGATTGCTGGTATTTTGCTTCTTTCATCATCACTTTAAAAATATATGAAAGTGTATATCTGGGCATAAATATATGCATAGGTATAATTTTGATCTTCCTTTTTTAATAATTTTATTTCAGTTAAAATATATTCAGATATTAGCTGAACACATATCTAGCAAGTTTACAAAGAGCTCTGAGCATATACCTCAAGAGAACTCAAAGTATTCTAAAACTGCTGTTTCTGTTTCCCTTTGCTGCCACTCCTTCAATGAACTTCTCTTTTCACAAAGGCGGTATTGAAAAGAGTCAATTTCCACCAATTCTGAAAGCTTAAAGTGGAGAAGAATGGAAAGTCCACCGTGTCATGGCTGGGGAGAAAAGTCAAGACCAGCAGGCAGTTGGCAACCCCCACATGTTTTGTTAACTTCTTATTCCAGCACGATGTTTTTTATTGGTCTGATATCTCTTTGCCATCTGCAGCCTTGACTGTTGCTCCTGATCTCAATGGAAATTGGGTAGGTTAAAGATAACCAGGGAGAAAAAGCAAGAGAACTTAAGGAACTACTTTCAATCTACTCTCTCACTGCAACTTTGCCCTCCACTGCCTTCTGCTTTGAGCTGTAGTTACTGCTCACACACATAAACACTCACAATGAAGCTATCTCAAGTCAGCTTTACACTTTAACAGGAAATGCTCACATTTTGTTTCCTTTCATATTATTGTTAGCTTCTCACTTATGCTTCTTTCTAACTTGTGTAATTACTTCAGGATTCATTTTAAAAAAGCATCCAGGGAGTTCCCTGATGGTGTAGTGGCTTAAGGGTTTGGCGTTGGCACTGTCAGTGCTGCAGCCTGGATTCGATTCCCAGTCAGGGAGCTACCCACATACTAAAAAGCAGAAAAAAAAAAAAAGGCATCCAACAGTCCATGCTATTCACCCTCTCAAGAGGAAAATTAAATGAAGTAACTTTTAAATGAGTGTGTTAAATGATTCTGATTTTGTAAACATGATTTTCTTTCTACTTTCCTTCGTGTATTTACTGAAACACAGCTGTGTACAATGATAATTTTTATGAAAACTATGCTTTTTTCCTGGGTATTGTATGTGGGTAATATTTTATCGCCTCCTTTGTAATTTTCTCTATTGTTTAGATTATTTATAATGTATATTTAACATTTTTATAAAAGCAAAGTTAACTCCTCATAAAAGAAAGAAAAAAGAAAAAGAAAAAGGCATAAGTGATTAATAAGTTGTGCTGTGTAATGTAATTTAAATTGTCTTATTTGGGTTATTGCATTTAAAAAATATCTTAGGTTTGCATTGAGCAATGTGAATTTGAGCTTTTAAATAAATATCAGCTGGCAGATACTATTTCCAAAACTACTAGTGTGATGAAAAAGGAAGTTCCATTTACTTTTTCCAGTCATGGTCAAGCTTCTTGAGTTAACCATGACCAGACGCCGCCCCGTTGATTGTCTGCAGTGGCAGAAAATTCAGGAAGCTGTCACTATGCTCCATTTAGCATGTGGGGACCAAGAGGTTCTCGATGCACACAAACTACTAAATGGACTCACCTGGTTGTTTGATTCCATCAGGTTTGGAGTGTGGGATGCAATGACTATGAGTCTTACTGTTATTTTCACACATAGAGATTCTCTCTGTCCTACATTCAGTTTGACTCAGACTTTTCAGACTCATATTTCAGTTCAACAGTCTGTTAGCTACTTTCTTATTACAGTAGAACTCTCCAATGGGACAATGGCGTACACCAGCTTGTAATAGCAGTATTTATGTTTTTTCTGTAGTCTGGCCACTGCAGTCCTGTATTTTATACTATTTTACTTTACCTGATAAAATAGCCAATCTACTGTGTGCTATGTTGAATGACATGTGACGAATTTGATTTACAAATCAAAATTGTTGCTTTGTGTGCAAATAACATGAACACCAATTCGGTGGTTGCAAAAAACTTGGCAAAAATAATGTGTGGAAATCTGTACCTACGATAGCAGTGAGAGAAGAGATACTTGAAACCGCTCTTGGAAAATATAATTAAACAACCAGGATCCACCATGGGAAACCCTGAGTGCCACAGTATCAGCTGAGAGATGAATGTGTTGCAATAAAACACCTGAAAGTTAAAGAAAGGGGGTGGTGAACAGGAGAGGAGGGAGGAAAGAGAGTGAAGATGCAACTTCAAAATGCAACCTGACCCGGGGTGACTGAAGGAACAAGGGAGTGAAGGAACACTGTCTAAGGAACAACACAATCCAGTATGGTATGGAGGCCAAGTGGTGACAGGAGCAGAGGCAAGAGCAGCTAAAACCCTGTGAGACTATGAATGAGTTGAAACCACACTAAGCAGCAGTGTGCTAGGGCCTCAACCAGATCGCCATGCCCCAGGCCAGGTTAGAAGCTGAACAAAACACCTGCACTGACCTACATGAGAATAAGACTCCCAGCAGCAACGTGGCACTGCAACCATAAATCGCTTCTGGACAAATCTCAAACTGAAAGTCAGCTGCAGTGGAAACATTGAACAGAATAAAACACAGTCCTGGGTGAAACACAGGCTAAGGAGAAAAGAGAAAGGCTGATCCATTCATGTACATTTGGACCATGACCAACATGATCACAGTCCGCTCTCAGCCTGTTCTCCACCAAATTTCCAGGGCATGCCTGACAAACAGACTAGTGTTGCGATGGTGTCAGCAATGAAGGAATCTACTACAGGAAACAAAACAGCCACAGACCACACTGCCCCTAATCCCAGGCAGAAACCAGAGACATTGATCCTGGATGCTTCCTCATTCTCTCTCTCAAAGCTTGCCCAACACCACCACCACACACACATACCACCTAGTGTCTGATCTACAGCCAACTGGGAAAAAAAAGGCTAAACAAACCTGTGCCCTTGCCAACAAATCCTTCAACCACAGAAAACAGCAGTAACGCTCAGGAAAACTCCAAAACACAGGCACAGCAGCTTTTCCTTGCACTGATCTCAGACACATAGCACATCATCACCCACCACCTTTCCCAAAAAGAGGAAACCCATTGAGAACGAGGCAAGTGGATAAAAAGAAGGGAAGCCCACCTTGCTAGAAAGGTCCTACAAAGAGAAATTCAAACAACCAAGAGACAAATATTGGAAGATGATACAGCAATATCAAGTGGGAAGAGAAAGAAAAAGAAAATGAAAAGAAAGAAAGAAAGAATGAATGAATGAATGAAAGAAAGAAAGAAATGAAGGAAGGAGCAAAGGAAGGTAGAAGAGAAGGAAGGAAAAAAAGAAGGAAGGAAGGAAGGAAGGAAAGAAGAAAAGGCAGATCTTTCTATATCTGCCATGAAAAAAGTCCTCATGATCAGAAAAAGAAGCACATCAAATACAATAATTAGAATTCAAAGCCACTCAGGAAGGAAATAAAAAAAAAACTTCATAAAAGGAACTTAATGTATGACCTAAGTGACACAGAACACAAGGCAGCAGTTCTTAAGCCACTCAGAGAGCTGAAAAAATGTTGGCAGAGTATCCAGACACAGATAAATGATCTCAGAAAGAAAATCTGTGAACAACAACAACAAAACATTTAAACAAAAAAATTGAAAACATAAACAAAACTGAAATAGAAATTTGAGAGATTAAGAATGCAGTAAAAGAAATGAGAAATGCAAGAACTGCCATAGGAAACAGGGCCAACCAGGTAAAGAATTAGTGATATTAAAGATTGAAACATGGAAACAACACAAAAAAAGGAGATAGTGACTTTAGAGTCAAAAGAACTGAGAGAACTCTACAGGAACTATCTGACTCCATTAGAAAGGATGACATTAAAATAATAGAAATAGCAGAAGGTACACAACAGAACTCTACAAACTTAAACAAATAGTAGACAAAACTTTCCAAAGCTATGGAAAAATCTGGAGCACCAAATTCAAGAATAAAATAGGTCTTGTAGCTACCTGGACCCCAGCAGATCTTCTCAAAGGCACATTATACTGAATATATCAAAAATCAAAGATAAAGAGACAATTTTCAAGGCAGCCAGGAAAAAAAGCAACTATAACCTGTAAAGGAAAGCTCCATCAGGTGATCATCATACTTCTCAGTAAAAACTCCACAAGTCAGGAGGGAATGAAATAAAATATTTAAAATATTAAAAAAAGAAATTTCCACCCAAGAATAATTTACCCAGAAAAATTATTATTTAGATATCAAAAGGGAATAAAGACCTTTTCAGACATATGGAAGCTAAGGGAATCTCTAGCACAAGGCCAACATTTCATGAATAAGGCTATTTGACCTGAAACAAAAAATCTAAATAAATGGCAAAATCATGAAACAACAATAAAGAAGTTAAAAAGAGAGCAATTAATGGCCATAGGAAATGCTCATACAGTAATCATCCACCTAAATATAAATAGCCTAAACTCATCAATGAAAAGGCACAGAGTATGAGACTGGATAAAAAATAAAAATAAAAATCATCCATATGGTGTTTCCAAGACACACCTCAGCCCAAAGGACAAACACAGACCCAGAGTGAAAGGGTGAAAAACAATAATCTAAGCAAATGGCATCCAGAGAAAGGCAGGAGTTGCCATATTGATACCTGACAAAAAAGACTTCAGGACGAGAATGGTAACAAAATACAAACATAGACATTACATAGTGATAAAAGAGAAAATACAACAACAAGAAGACATGACACTCATTAATATATATGCCCCCAATCAGGAAGCACTAACATTTACAAAACAACTACTAAAAGATCTGAAAAGAAAAACTGACTAAAACACAATTATAATAGGGGACCTAAACACCCTCTTAAAGGCAAAGACAGATCATCCAAACAGAAAATAAATAAGGAAACATCAGCTATACATTACAGCAATTGGACATAACTGACATTTACAGGACACTTCATCTGACAATTAGAAGACTATACCTTTTTTTCTAGTGCACATGGAATATCCTCAAGGATACATCATATTCTGAGAACAAAACTAGTCTCATCAAATTTAAGAAGAGAGAAATCATACCAAGTGTATTCTCAGATCATAAAGCTTTAAAATTGAGATCAACTGCAAAATAAAAAAGCAGAAAAATACATATACATAAAATTAAATAAACATGTTGTAAAAATTCATTGAATCAAAGAAGAAATAAAAGAAGAGATTAGAAATACATAAAAATAATGACAGTGAATACACAATGATTCAAAATTATTGGGACACAGTGAAATCAGTAATAGGAAATTTATATCATTACAGGCCATTCTTAAGAAACAAGAAAAATCAAATGTAAACATCCTAACATCCCATCTTAAAGAACTAGAAAACAAAAAACAACAGAAAACATACCAAAGTCAGCAGAAAGAAAGAAATAATAAAAATTAAAGCAGGGCTGTGCTGTGGCCTGGGTTCGATTCCCAGCCAGGGAGCTGCCCACATACCAAAAAGCAAAAAAAAAAAAAAAAAAAAAAAAAAAAAAAAAAAAAAAAAAAAAAAAAAAAAAAAAAAAAAAAAAAAAAAAAAAAAAAAAAAAAAAAAAAAAAAAAAAAAAAAAAAAAAAAAAAAAAAAAAAAAAAAAAAAAAAAAAAAAAAAAAAAAAAAAAAAAAAAAAAAAAAAAAA
>PVJL010018488.1:0-15788 GCA_004026885.1 Lyroderma lyra | reverse complement strand
CACAGAGGAGACCCCTCACACACACCCTTCCTTCCCAGGGAGACTCTAGGATGAGGAAAACACAAGCTCTTAAGTTTGGAAGATGCCTCTTCATCACAGGACTTTTATATCCACTCTTTGCTTGGACCTGACACACCAGCTGAGAAGCTGCCTTGAGGGTTCTGGGTCTGTGTTTCAGGGTATATAAAAATTGAGACCAGATGACTCCTTTGGTCCCTCCTGTTGGCTCTAATTAACCTGTACCAGGCCACACTGCATACCAGAGAACGATACACTCCATCCAGGCCATCGCTCCTCTGTACAGCCTCTTGCTAAGCACTGCAGTCTTCTGATGCCACTGCCACTATTACAGCCCCACTGGAACCAAAGCCCCCATGCACATACTCAGGACTCACACTAGAACCTGAAGGTGCCAAAGCAGTGTGTGTGTGTGTGTGTGTGTGTGTGTGTTGCTCTGTGCAGAACAGAGGAGACATGGCTGTGTTAATCCCTGTGGTCACCAGCCTCCAAGATGGCCCCCAGTGATCCTCCCCTTCTATAGTCCCCCCCAACATTGGAAAGAGCCAGCTAAGTCATCAGTAGGATATTATGGATATGTCAATGAGTGTCTTCCAAGGCTAGGTCATCAAAGGCATCGCAGCTTCTGCCTTGCTCTTTTGGATCACTCGTTCTGGGGGAAGCTAGCTGCCATGTCATGAGGACACTCAAGCAGCCCTGCAGGGAGGTCCAAATGGAGAACTGAATGAAGCTTTCATCAGTCAGGACTAACTTTCCAGGTGAGTGAGCATCTTGGGAATGGATCCTCCAGCTCCATCAAGCCTTGCTCCCGACCAGTCACCATGCTGACTGCAACTTGAAGCACCTCCAGCTAGAACCACCCAGCTATGCTGCTCCTGGATTCCTGACCTACAGAAACAATGAAGATAATAAACATTTATTGTTCTTTTAAGCTGCTAAGTTTGGGCATAATTTAGTGCACGGTAGTAGATAACTAACACAATATATTTTCATTTCTCTTGGGTAAATACCTAGGCATTTTGGAATTGCCAGGTTGTCCTGAGTGTATGTTTAACTTCATAAGAACCTGCCAAACAGTTTTCCAAAGTGGTTTTCATTCTATTTTGCATGCCTACCTACACTATCTGCCAGCTGTGGTGGTTTTTTTCTAGGACTCATCACATGACAAGGTGCAGGATTCCAGTTGCACCAAACTGCCATACCCTCTTGCCTAGCCTCCTTCTTTATGAACCAGCCAATGGGCCACTGCCAGGATAGGGGTGAACCTCTGGTTCTTCCACAGATGGAGCACTTCTTCCCAACTGATCACTTACATGGCCTTGGAAATCATCCTACACTTTAGAGTTGACAAAGCCCTTTCCCATACATGGCTAGAGTTCCTCCAGGCCTCACCAGCTCATGGGCACAAATGAGATTGCATAAACAGGAAAAAAAATATTCATGAGCTTTTACCCCCATCTGCAGACCACAGATGCTCCAGAGCCCCTGAACTTGGCCTAGTTATTTCTGAAAGTCCCATGAATTTAGCACAGGGGTCCCTCCTAGAAAGCCAAGTGCTTAGAGGCCACTTGGGGGCAGCACCTCACCACCACCCCTGCCAGAGTGCCCTGAAGACCAGCACCATGGTCCCTCCTAGGTTCCATCTTTTCATCTCCCTGCACTCCCCAGGATGCCCCACATCACACCAGGTCTGAGTGTCACACAGAAATGGGGGAGAACCCTCGTAATAGATTCTGTCAGGGATCTATTCAGATTGCCTTTCCAAGGCCTATGCACCCATCCACCAGCTACTGCAAAGGCTGTCTCTTCCTCCTGAGATTTGCCCTTGGCTGATGGGTGACCCTGGGAAGTTAAGCTCCCCACTCCCTCCCAACGCTGATTGACACAAAGGACAAAGGCCTGTCCTGCTAACGCAAAGGGGGACAATTCTGGTCCATTCAAACCCCAGAGCTCCCTGTCAGACCCAGCTGAGACCCCATTCATGCAAAGCATCTTTCCCTGACCCATCCAGCTCCCCTTCCTCCTTTTTGGTTCTCTGAAAGCACACTGTCAATAAATTACTTGCTCAAGAATTCCCATTTTAACCTCTTATTCCAGGGAAGAAAGCATGTGCTTCTCTCAACTTTGTGTCACAATCTTAAGCCCCAGAACCTCACAAAGACCCTCTTGAAATCAGCTCCTGTGTCTGCCTGTAGCCCCTCTCTGCTAGCCTCAAGGATAGTTTGTGGTCCAAATGGGAGTATAGACACCACACCATCCTTCTCCCTTCCACTCCTCCTCATCTGACCCCATATCTCCCCCCAGGAGCCCACCCACCAGCCTCCACATGAGTCCTTCCCTCATGTGCAAATCACTCTATGGAGAGCTGTCTGCCTGCTAGATCTTACCCACTATGATGCCCACCGTGTATGGTGGATTCATTTGACCTTCAAAACAATCTTGTTCAATTGCTATTATTAACTCTCCTATTTTGCTGGTAATGAAGCCAAAAGCTATTTACTGCAGGGCTAATGAAGCTTAAGCTCACTTGCCTGGGCTCCTTCCAAAGTCCTGCAATTTTGTAATCATAGTTTTATTCTTCTGCTTCAAGAGAGCTTCCAACTTGTATCAACTTCAGACCCCACAAAACTTAATTCTGTCCTTGGAAAAACTGAGTCTCTGAATGGTGAGGCCACTCGTCCCAGGACACAAACTTTATGAGCAACAGAAGCAGAACTTGACCCAGGTTTTCTGTCTCCCAAGTTCTGTTCATGTTCTCCATCCTATAGTGCATCCCTGAAACTCCCCCAGGCCCACAGGTGATCTCCAGGACCCAGCCCTTGACCTCCGTCAACCCCCAGCATGCAACCTTCCTGACGGCCAGCTGCCAGCCCCTCCTCTGCTCTGACACATTACTATGGGAGTCTGTCAGGCCACAGTGTGTTTGGGTCGAGCAATATTTAAGTATCAGGGTGGAAGAGTGTCTACATGGATGTCATCAATAAATACAGATATCCACAGGACCATATTACAACCTGAAATAGGCCCTCTGTTTGCCTGTGTTTTCTCTATCAGCTGAGACAGGCTGGTAAGTTACCTGGGGAGACACTACAGAAGTTGGAATGTGTATCAGTTAGTTTTTGCTGTATAACAAACTACTCCAAAACTTAATGACCTAAAGCAAGAGCTATTTATTTAACCCACAATTCTGTGGGTCAGCAATTTGGGCTGGGCGCTGCTACACTTTGAATCTCAGCCAGGCTCCCTTGCACAAATGCAGTCAGCTGCCAGTGTGGGTGGAAACTGGCATCAACTGGCATGAGTCGTGTCTGTTCCACATGGTCTCTCCATTGGCTAGCCCAAAATTCTAAGAAAGTGAGTAGACTTGAGCAAAGCCTCTTGAGGTCTAGGCTCAGGACTCACATACCACCACTTTCACCACATTTTATGACCCAAAGCAAGTGATGGGCCAGGTATAATGATTAATTTTTGTTTCCACTTGGTCGAGTCACAGTGTTCAGATATTTGGTTGAACATTATTCTGGATGTTTCTTTGAAGGTGTATTTTGGATGAGACCAAAATTTAAATCAGAGGACTTTGAGTGAAGCAGATTGCCCTCCATAATGTGGGTGGGCTTTCTTCAATCAATTGAAGGCCTTAGTAGAATAAATACTGACCTTCTCCCCTTATACATCACCTCCCCCCAAGCAAGAAGGAATTCTGCAAGCAGACTGCCTTTAAACTTGAACTGCAACTCTTCCGTAAGTCTCTAGCCTGCCAGCCGCCCCCATGAGATTTTTACACCCCTCAAGTATCCACAATAGCATAAGGCAATTCCTCAAAATCTCTCTCTATAGATGGATAGATGGCTGGCTGGCTGAATAGAGATGATAGATAGATAGATAGATAGATAGATAGATAGATAGATAGATAGATAAACAGATAGATAGATAGACAGACAGATTGATTCTCTCTGTGTATCTATCTCTCTGTGTACATATACGAGGGCTGTCTGGAAAAAATCCAGCCATAAATGCCTCTATTTTTCATATTACATGGCTGGATACTCTTCAGACAGCCCTGGTACATGTATATTCCTGTTGGTTCTTTTCCTTTGGAGAACCCTGACTAATATACCAGCCCATACCGAAGGGATGAGGTATAGGCTCCTAGGGGGAGGAGCTGCAAAGCCACACTGCAAAGGGCAAGGGCACAGGGAGGGAAATGTTATGGACACCTTTGCTGATGATCTATCACAGACTGGGGTTAGGAATGGGATGGGATTTCATGGGGGTTCTACTGGGCCATTCAGGTGGAACTTCCAGTCACCCCTACTTCCTGTTGGCCATCAAAGACTTCAGGAACAAAACTATTTCTAAGCCTCCTTAAGCAGGAAAGGACTTCACACCAGAATTTAAGAGTGTGTCCCCCGCCCTCACCCCAAGACTAGGGGCTTCCTGAGGGCTGTGCCATCTTCCACCATTCCAACTCAGAACTCAATGGGGAGTTCAGGTGGAAGACAGATGTCCTACTCCTCCTAAGGACAATGCGTCTGAGAACAGCCAACAGCCTGAATTGTCCAATTGTCCCCCAAGGTAGTTGGCACAATAACTGGGATATACTGGGCCCCCATAGTTGCTCCCCAAATGAACAAACAACTGAGTGGTTGGCTAATGCTCGAGTCTAAACACACACAGTCATAAGTCATCTGCTCCCAGCAACACAAAGGGTCCCAGGTCCCAAGTAACCAGGACAAGAGGCAGGGGGCTCAGACCTGCCCAGCTCACTTTACAGTCCCCTGGCGTGCACTCCATGCTAATGTGTCCCATTCTGTCTCTGCCTCTACTCACACAGCACACCCTGCCCCCACAGCTTGACCAGTTGGCCACCTCTCAACTCCCAGCCCCACTCTATCTCCTGCTTTCCCTCCTCCCCAGGCTCTGCAAGCCCATGTAGCCATGTGGTAAGGAAGCTAAGCCTCGCCACATGTGACTGGATGGTCATATGTCCTGCAAGCACCCGCTTCCCCCAGATATGGCTCTGGGCCCTAGGTAAACTCAAGAAAAGAGGAGTATGTAGGGAAAAGAATGCAGTAGGCAGACAGGTGGGACAACTGGGGTCAGACTATGAGACATAGGGGGCAGGGCCTCTCCTGCCCAGAAGACCCATAACAGCATAGGCTGCTTTAAAACCAGTGGGAGACACTGGATCCACAAGTTCTGAGCTCCAGCCTCACATTTGTCACAACCCCGCTATGTAATTTGGGACTGTCATTTTGCTTCTCAGTTTCCCCGTCTGTTGAGTGGAGATGATAACCATCTACAGCATGTTCTACAGGCACTGTGCCCATCTCTTTGGGGCTTCATCATTTCAGGAAGTTCCAGCTGCCTTCCCACTGCAAGTTTGCGTGCCTGCACCCAAGAGCTTCCTTTCCTGAGCAGCAGAAGGCCACGTAACAGGCTGCAAGTGCCAGGGAATTAACATCCCTCAGAGAAGGACTCCTTCCGTAGCTCACAAGATAGCTCTGGGACATGTATATTTACTCTGAAGTCCAGAGATCTCCAGGACTAAATGCCAGTTGCCCACTGTGGTAACTGGCCCCATGATGCACCCTGTATGGGCTGCTTCCCTTCCCTGTCTCACTTTCCTGTCAGTGCAATAAACTTCTTGCCCTGGAATCTTTGTCTGTGCCTCTGAAAGAGCCCAAATCAAGAAACCTTTCCAGCACAGGCTGTGCCACAATCAGCCTGTGACCGAGATGAGGACAGGGCCACCTGTGTCTGAGCCCCAGGCTGGGCAGGGGCCTTCTGAGTCTTCATCTCTACTCTGGATCCAGAGGCCACAGGGAGGTGGTGCATAGTAGTGGGAGTTCCTCTATTGTCCTGGAATGGCAGCCACAGCCTGAAATGCTCAGTACACGTGTTCAACAAGTGAGTCACCAATGGCCAGACACCCCGACTCCTGGCTTACTAAGAGGTAGTGGAGCCTGCTCCTCCACAAGTCTACCTAAAGGAGGTGGTGAGGGATAGGCAAGTGCACCTTTGACAGAATGACAGAACCTTCTTGCTCCCTGAAGCAAGTGAGACAGAGGTTCCAAGCTAATCAGGACAATAGTTAAAGTGTCGGTTTGCATATCCCTCCAAATCCGGCCCAGACCATCTGTTCAGACCAGCCATTCTCTTCTACACCCACATCCTGTCTACTCCCCATCTCTAGTTCACCCTTCTCTCCACCATGACAGTCCCCGTTTGCACTCCTGCCACCTCCTGCCTGGCATCTCCGGCAGCCTCCCTTCCAGCCTTTCCGTCTCCTCTCTCAGCCTCCTGTCCACTCCAATCCATCTTTTCAAAAGTGGATTTTACTAAAACAGGCTGGCATACTACTATGGGCCAAAAGCTGCTCATGGCCTGTTTTATGAGGTCTGTGAGCTAAAAACAGTTTTTACATTTTTACATTTTGTTTTTAAACAAAATTTTAAAAACTACGTGACCAAAAAAAAAAAGTCTACATTTCCTAATCCCTCTTCTAAAACATAAATCTCACCCTGCTTAAAGGAGTGGCCTCCTGCTGACCTCATCCCACACACTCACCCCTACCTACCTGCTCTCTGGCTGACACACCCCTGGTCACCCAACTACACTTCAGGTCTCATTCTAAATATCCCTTTGCCTGGGCCCTGGCTTGTTGACCTCAGACCAAGGCTTCACTTCCCCTGCTCAGCTCTGTATGACGTGCTGGCCCCTGCAGCATCCTTACTCGGCTGAATCATGGTGGGGTTTGGCCAATGGGTGGGAGATAGGAGGACAAGAAGAAAGATTCCAGGGTATTTTTTCCCAGGGTCTCTGACCACGGCTGTGTCTGGTCCATGGTTGCAGTACACCCACTATGGTTCCAGCTCCCACTGGGTGACCTGAGCCCCAAAACCCACCTCCTCCCTTCTCCTCTTCTCCTGGGTGGTAACAGCCCCCTATTGTTGTTCATTTCTGGCTGCCCCTGGTTGACTTCTCAGCTCTTCTAGTACCCATGTGACCAATTTCCTACATTTAATTCAATTACAAGAACAGATTTCTGTTTGCAGTAGGACTCTGATCAGGTACATCTGACCCCTGGGTGAACTCAGCCCCTGCTACTGCTCACTAGCACCCTTCACTCAGGCACTTCAACAAGCAGTTATTGGGTGCTGCTGGTCTGCTAGGCCAGAGGTCAGCAAACCATGGCTTTCTGGCCAAGTCCAGCCCACTGCTTAGTTTGTGAACAAGTTTTTACTAGAACACAGTAATGCCCATTCTTTTACCTACTGTGTGGCTGCGTTCAAAGGCAGAGTGAAGTAGCTACAACAGAGACCACGTGTCCCCCAAAGCCAAAAATATTTTTTACCATCTTTTCCTTTACAGAATAACTTTGCCGACCGCTGTTCTGGGTAGTCCCTTGCTAATCAAAATACAGAACCAGCAGGCCAGCTTCACCTGGGAGCTTGTCAGAACTGCAGCACCTCGGACCCCACCCCAGGCCCACTAATCAGATCTGCCTCTTCACAAGATCCTCAGGTTGACCCCTGAGCACATTGAAGTCCAGGAAGCATTATCTTAAGAAGTCACCCCATTATCACAGCCCTCTTCATGCTCATCAGGAACTATTGACTAATTAATTGTTTGTCTTCCCTACCCGAGGAAAGCGCAGGGATTATACATGTGTTGTTCTCCCCCGGGTCCCCAGCACCTAAGAAGGTGGCTGGCCCAGAGAAGATGAATAACTCTGACAAATAAATAGTTGAAGGGAACTGTGGAAGCTAAAGGAGGAGAGAGATTTTAAAGGAGCAGTTATCTTTTTTTTTACATCTCGAACTGGCAAAGATCAGAAATTTGGGGAGTTCCCTGATGGTGTAGTGGCTTGAGGCTTCGGCACTGGCGCTGTCAGCGCTGCGGCCTGGGTTCGATTCCCGGTCAGGGAGCTACCCACATACCAAAAAGAAAAAAAAAAAAAAAAAAAAAAAAAAAAAATTAAAAAAAACAAAAAGAAAGAAATTTGCTAACACGCAGCCTGGGAGGATGAGGAAAATAGACCCCCTCACATTGTTTGCACAACCTTTGTGGGGAGGTCAATTTGACGATATTCATCAAAATTACTAATGCATGTAGGCTTTGACCTTGCACTTCCACTTGCAGGCCTTTATCTTTCAGATAGACTCACACCTGCAGGAAGTGATAAGATACTGAGGTACTCACTGCACCACTGTCCTCAAGAGCAAGAGAGTGGACACAATCAAGTGCCCATCAACAAAGAATTTGCTTAGTGAGTTATAGTACATAGTGAAGCTGCAACTTTAAAAGAGAAAGAAGGAATTGGAGCAATTGCCAAGGTATGTTCTTAAGTGAAGTAAAAGCAAAATACATAGCAGCTAAGACCCAAAACAGGGCAGGGAGAGAGAAGAGAATATATACGAGTGTACTTGCTTATATATTCATAAGATGTCTCTGGAAGGATGTACACAAAACAACACTGGTTGACTGTAGAAAGAAATCACTGGGTTGCTGGAGACAAAAATAGGAGGAGATTTTTCACTGTCTACCCTTTGAATTAAAATAAAACAAATAAACAAACAAACAAAATAGGAAAACCTGCAGAAAAAAAGCAGAAGTGTCAAAAAGTACAGACATGTTTTAGGTGTCCAGTCTAGAGCCTTGCTACTCAAAATGATCCACAGGCAGCATAGGAATCACCTGAGAGCTAGTTAGAAATGCAGGATCCAGGCCCCACCCCAGATGGACTGAGTCAGAATCTGCATTTTAATAAGGCCCTAGGGAGTTCAAGCACACGGGATACTTTGATGCACGCTGGTCCAGGCAACCAGAGAACTTGCTCCTAATAGCACCATCTGGTTTCCACGGTCTGCTACTGATAAAACAGCTGCCTTTCCCCACTAATTGGGACTCCATCCCAGTGAGACACCAGGACCCAGGCTGTTCCCATTACGGGGGCGGTTTTCGGCAACTCCTCTCAGGCCCTGGCTGGCCAGGAGCCCAGTACCCTGGCGGGTCCCCAGCCAAGGAGACAGCTCACTTCCTCCTCCTGGAGTCACTGGGCCTGCTCAGAACAGAAACATTTGAGAGTTCTCCACTGCCCCAGTTAAACGCTCTTTCCAATACAAATAAAGATGCATCTGTCTGGCTCAGGTTTATTCATAACTGGTATTTATTCATCCATCCACCAGTGCGTCTGGGTACCTGGTATGCTGACCTAATGATGAAAGGAAGGCAGGGGAGGAATAGCATCAGGCAGGCCCCACTGTAGGAGGGAGGAGGAAAAGCCAGGAGCCTGGCTGCTGCCTCTGCATCCTTGATCCACCTGGCGCTGCTCCAGAACACATCTGGAGGCCACATCTGGAAGCAGTGACGCCACTGGACTTTTCAGAGCAGCAGGGAGGGGGAGAGAGAGGAGCAGGGAGTTGTGCCGACTTTGTTTCAGACCACCCAGGAGTTTGCAGTTGGAGGACTAAACAGGGAGACTATCCTCTCCCACAGTATTTTCCCAACTCCAGCTCCCAATTCTCTGAGCCCAGCTGAAGGAGCACAGAACAGCCATGAGTGAATGCCCCACACTGTGGCATTCCTGAGCCCCACCCCCACCACAAGCTGGAGGGACTCAGTGCAGGCCAAGCCCTCTTTCTTTTCTGGATACTTCTATTCCTCCAACTTCCTAACAGCAGCCCTTCCTCCCAAAGAGAACCCCAAGTCCTCTTCTTCCCCCTTCACGCTCCATCCTAGGTCCCTCCTAGCCAACCATCCCTAAGTGGCTCATGTCCTTCAAATTAAAATAATTAATAATAATAATAAGCTATAAAGCCACTAGTAAGTGTTCAACCCAAAAGAGTTAACAAAATGGTTCCACATACTGTGCCTCAGTTTGTTATCTAACAGTCATGCAAGGTTAGAAATCTCATCCCTGCTCTTCTAAGGGGAACACCAAGTCTAGGACCTACTAAAGGACTTGACAAGACCTCCCAGCCTATAGGTAGAAGAGGCCTCACGGCTCAAAGCTGCCTCCACCTCCCAAGGTCTCAGGGCTCCAAATCAGACAAGTCTTTCTCCAGCAACCACATGCTGACATCTAGCTCTGTGAATGGTTATGTCCCTTGCCTGGTCTAGTCAAGCTCCAAATTCAGAGACTTGTTTCCTTCCCATTGCCTCTATTGTCCCCTATCCCAGGTCTACCCATTTCAGAGTCTGAGCAAACATGCTATCCCCATCACTACTGTTACTCGTCCCAACCAGTGTCCCTGTCCTCGGGGCTCTTCTCTTACTATGATATTTCATGTTCCACCTACTGCCTTCAAACCCTCTGTGGTAGATTAATTGTAGAGCCTTTTTCTTTCTTTTTTTTTTTTTATCAGTAGTTCCCTGGCTGGGAATCGAACTCAGGCCACAGTGTTGACAGCGCTGAAGCCTAGCCACTACACCACCGGGGAACTCCAGATTAATTATAAACACGGCCACAATTGCCTGTATTCACACCCTTTGCAGTGTGACTTTGTATCTCCTTCCATCAAGAGGCAGAGTTTATTTCCCCACCCCTTAATTCTGGGCTGGCCTTGTGAATTGCTCTGGCCCATAGAATATGGTAAAGGTGACAAGTGACAATTCTGAGCCTAGGCTTCAAGAGGCCATTTGCATTTCCACTTCTCTTGGAAATTTGTCCAGCCACCATGCGAACAAGCCCAGGCTAGCCTTCTGGAAGATGTAAAACCATGTGGCTCAGGCACCTCCCATTGGCTCAGCCAATAACCAGCCAAATGCCAACCGTGTGATGAGGTCATCCTGAATCAAGCAGCTCCCAGCCTCCAGCCAACTCATCAGCAGACTGAAGCTGCATACAGGAACCACTATGATCAGCTAAGCCAGCCCAGGCCAGAAGAAACACCAAGTCAACCCATGAATTAGTGAGAAATGATAAATAATTATGATTTTAAGCAACTAAATTCTCACACAGCAATAGCAAACTAATATGCCCTTTGTCCTCTGCTCACTTACTCTCAGGGACTTCCCGGACCAAATGCCACATCCCAGGTATTCAAAGCCTTCTTAGAAGTTGTTACTTCTGCTTCATTTACCACAATTTTTCCAAATCCTGATCTCCACAGTGTCCCCTGTTATTTCTTAGTCTTTCCATCCTTGAAACTTAAACAGTCTTCCCTCCCATCCTTGCTCCCATCCTTGCCCCTACCTCCCAAGTACCATTTTACTCTTTTTCCTTTATCTCTCAAAATTATGTTCTTCCTTCAATGCCTTACTCTAGAGTCTTCTGTGATGGTGTCTCTTGTTGCTCTAATGCCTTTGGCAATTTTAGTTGCAAACGTTGCTCTAATTTGTTGTGCTTGCCAAAAAAGCACTTAATCGTGCCTTTATCCTGCCTTGCTTTATTCTGCATTGGTTCATATAGTTCATTATCAAACAGGAAGGGCAAATATGTCTACACAGATCAATCAGTAGAAAATTGGAGAGCATCTGGAATCTGCTGAAAAGACTGCCATGATTGATTAGTAATGTCTGTCATTGATACAGGCAAGAGAGGTCTCAATATTGACCATTCCTCCTCTAGTGCAGGGATTCTTAAATTTTTGTCTGTGAACCCTACAGACCCTTTCTAAACAGCATTTTAAATGCATGAAACAAAATACATCAGATTACAAGGAAACCAATTATATTGGAATACTGTTATCAAATATTTTAACAGAAAATATTAATATTTCTTATTTTGAATCAATAAAGATATATACATTTATGTTATTCATCTTTTATTCAGAGTATAGTCATTGTCATTAAGTTTTTTACATGAAATTTACTTACCTTTTCATAAGATGGCACAGCTTGCAGGTTATCAGTATTTTCAGTTTCAAAATAATTTAAGATTATTTTGACTTAACTAGGGTAGAAATACATGCATAACTACATCCAAAACTGTCAAAACTCATACAAGAACATGGCAATAGCTATCAAATTATTATTTCTATTTTCTTTGACTTAATTATCCCTGCCTTTGGGACTCTATCCAAATATTTTTAAACATGTAATATAATATGTGCTTCTTCCTTAACACTACATAACAAGGTCTAGCAGGGAGGGGCTTAATTACTATAAGCTTGAAGTGAAAATGATCTTTCAAAATATTTATAACTATAACGTGATATGGAAATATTTGGGGCTTCTATTGAGAACAAAGACCCAGCTGTGTAATTTGTTGCCATACACATAATTGAGGGAAATGTTTGATTTAATTTAGAGGAAAATATAGATGTAATTTTTTCCAACTGTGTTTCATGGACCGCCTGAATTATATCCACAGGATCCTAAATTAAGAACCCTTGGTCTAACCTATGATATATATAAATGGCAGGGGCTGCTATCAAATTGATATATGTCCCTGAGCAGGATCAAGGCTAGACTCACAGCGGATAATCAGTAATGTTATAAAAGAGCATACTGCTGTTAATTATGTGGCTCCTGCAGGGTGCCTGACACCATGGCGAGCAGAGTGCAATCAGCATTCCATTGCACCTTCTCCACTCCGTCTTGGTCGCCTCATCAGTGTCCTTCCCCTCGCAGGAGCAAGACTTTGGGCATCTATTAGGAACCCCTTCCCTTCACTCCAGGTCCAGAGGATCCCTCTGGGCCCCTTCCTCCCTGTCTTCAAGGACTCGTTGCCTTCCCCACTATCTTACATGGGCCTTTCTGCCCAGCCCCAGTGAACCAATATGGCAGAGCTCGCCCATTTTTGCTCAGCTCCTTTCCAGGCTTACCCCAGGCCTTGGCCATTCCTTAGTCCCACACTATGCAACAGGAGGGCCATAGCCTTCCCTCAGAATCCCAGTCCCAGTTCCTTCATTATCTAGGTATGGAATTCAATGCAACGCCTGCAGCATGCCTGTGAAGCGGAGACCTCCCTCCTCACTGTAAAGATGAGTGTGTTGGACAGCCTTGGGCACCACCGCAAAACCCTTTTGGCCAATCCTCTTCCTCCAGCCAAGTGCCGAGCTGACCTGTTCTGAACAGTTCAACCTGGCCCGGGGCTTCTCCAGTGCAGCCGGGCGGGACCCGCAGGACAGCCTCCCCAGCCCTCATTCATGAGCAGCTCAGAAATGTGAGGAACTAAGAGTCTGTGCGGTTGCCCTTGACCACTGTATCTCACCTAAGTAGTACTACCCCATGCCAGCCCATGCTATCCTTCTGTCCTCTGCCTGCTGGAACTCCACCTACCCTCCCAGGCCTGGCTTCATCTTAACGTCTCCCAAAGCCTCTTTCCATCCCTAAGGCTGCATTGGACTCACCTAGGCTATGAGACCAGGAGCTTGGACTAACATGAGCTAAATCTCTGAAGGGGCAGAGAGAGCCCAAAGGGTGCTCTTAGCAGTCAGTCTCTTCAAGAATCCAACACCTAAATAGTGAGCCCAAGGTGGAAGACACCAGATGTGATGCTTCCTTTCAGGTGTGCTCTAGGCCTTCTGTGTCTGCTATTTCATTCCTATGACATGGCCAGGGCTGCACTGGGGACACAAGTGCAAACCACCAAAGTTCCTGCCCTCATGGAGCTGACATACTGATCAGGGAGACAGACAGAAAGACAACAGGAATGTCAACCAGTAAATAGACTGTGTCAGATGATGGTAAGCGCTGGTTAAGTCACTAGGCTTGAAGGAAAGTAAAGGAGGGAGCTACATGGATCTTTAAGGGAAGGGTTTTCCATTCAGAGGGAATAGCTAATGCAAAAGTCCAGAAGCAGGAGCATCTTTGGAATATTAAAGGAATAAGGTCAGTGTAACCAAAGAGGAGAAAGGGAAGGGGGATGACAGGAGAGAAGTAGCAGGGTGAGATCACGTAGGGCTTTGTAGATATTGTAAGGACAGTGGCTTTTGCTTAGAGTGGGGTGAGAGCCATGGCAGGATTTCAAACAAAGACAGCACACGGTCTCACTTCGCCTCAGAAGGGTTACTCTGGCTGTTGTGGTGAGAACTGCCCAGAAGCAGGTTTATGGGTGTGGGAAAGAAACTAGTGTGGAAGCAGGAGAGAGGACACTGCAGAGATCCAGGTGACAGGTGATGGTGGTGCACACAGGCTGGTAGTAGGCCGACCACACATGCTGTTTTAAACAGGACAGAAAACAACAGTGCTGTCCCATTTCAAGTGGTACATATGGTCAGCCTAGTCTCACTGGGCTAAATTCAATATGTCAGTAGGCTGACCACACGTGCCATCTGAAACAGGACAGTGCCATTGTTTCCTGGTCCACTTAAGTACGTCTGGTCAGCCGAGCTGGTAGCCGTGGAGGAGATAAGCGGTCAGGCGTTTTAAAGGCACTTATTATAGGGTTGCTGATGGCTTGGTTAAAGGATGGGAGAAAAGAGAGGAATCAAGGTTTCTAGCCTGAGCAACTAGTCCAGAACAGTGAGGTGGGGAAGACTACAGAATGAAAGAGTTTAGGGCCATAGATGAGAATTTCCATCTTGGTTCAGGAGGGAAACAACTCATCTGTCTTTCTGGCTGAGGTCTGTGGCTAACTTGGAAGGCAAGTTTTCCAATGGTGCAAGACAGCAGGTCAACACTCTGGGAGAAAATGTTGCTTCACCACAGAAAGATGTGTACATACATGTTCATAGTTTTATTTACTTATTTTTCATAGTTTTATTTATAAGAACCAAAAACTAGAGACAACCCAATTGTCTATCGACAAGAGAATAAGCAAATAATCCTTCGTGAATAATGGTTTAACCATACAATGGAATAATATTTAGCAAGAAATAAGGAACAAACTGCTAATACACACAGCAACCTGAATGAATCTCAAATGGATTAGGCTAAGCGAGAGAAACCTTTCGCAAAAGAGTACAAATTTTATGATTCTTTTTAGGTGAAGTTCAAGAATAGGCACCATGAAGCTAAAATCAGAAAAGTCATTCCTCTGGAAAGGAAATGGGATTACGGGGAGGGACACAAAGGACCAGAACCAAACTCAGCCTCTTAGAAATACTTCCCAGAGCTCTGAGTCTGGCCGAGGCCACAGAAAGCAGAGGTGGTTGGGAATCCAGCCACAGGCAGACAGTGGAGCCGGCAGCAGCGGCCCCCCCGCCACATTCCTCCTGCGGTCAGTTCTTCTGATCAATCCCATAAGTCACCCTATAATCTTCCAATAAGTCCCTCTTCTGTTTAGGCCACTCAGAGCAATTTCTGTGGCTGAAACCAAACACCCTCGCTGGTAAATGCTGTGTGGAAAGAGCCCAGGGCTGAGTGTCAGAGATCTGGGCAGCGTCCTAAGTCAATCTGGTTCATCAAGCCTCACCACACTGGTGATCACACAGCCAGAGGGAGCTCGTCCCATGACCAGGCGTGGGGCAGGAAGAGCCCCTGGAAGGGCGGGGGGAGCTGCTGAGGGCAGCTGCAGGGCAACCGGCCCAGCCAGGAGTCTGGTTTCAGTTCTGTACGTGGGAGCTGTGGCACAGGAGCCTGGCTGGACTTAGGAGCAGGGTAGGGAAGTTCATGGGATTGATCTAAACCCACAGAGCTGGATCTTCACAACCTAGGCTGAGAGAGGACGACGCTTTCAAGGAATGAGGAACCAGTTCTCTGCGTAGGGAAGGGCTTCCAGGCATGAAGCACTGCCTGGGCCTTAGGCAGTCCTCAGCCACAGGAAGAGACTGAACCCAAGATATAGAATGTGCCTGAGAGCGTGCACACACACACACACACACACACCACACACACACACTCTCACACACACACTCACACACACGCACACACACTCA
>PVJL010018487.1:0-15823 GCA_004026885.1 Lyroderma lyra | reverse complement strand
CTTTGTCAGGTTGAGTTTCTGCCTTAGTTATCTGTGTTGGTAAAGTTTGAGGTCAGTGTGGTGTCTCTGCCCTGGTCATATTGGAATCAGCCAGAGGTCTCTGGGTTAGACAAGTTGGGGGTTCTGTTAGGGGTCTCTGAGCTGGTTAGGTTGAGGTCTTATGGGGAATTACGTGTTAATTTATATTGGCGTCCACCTGAGTTCTCTGTTCTTTTCACATTGGGTGTTTGCTTGGTGTGTTTGTGCTGGTCAGGTTGGCAGTCTGTGGTCATGAGGTTGGAAATAAATCTGGGGCCTCTGGGTTAATCACTTTTGTGTTCTGTTCAGGGTATTTGTGCCAACTAAGGATTGGGGTTCACCTGGGTTCTCTGTGCCAGTGAGGTTCAAGATTGCTTGAGGTCTCTATGTTGATTAGGTTTTGGGTCTTCATGGAGTTTCTGTATTTGTCACTTAGGTTTCCATCTTTGGGTCTCTGTGCTGCTCAGGTTCAAGTTCTGCTATGGATCTCTGTGCTGGTCAGGTATGTAGTCTGCTGAGGTTCCAGTGCTAGTCTTGATGGGTATCTATCTGTGGTTTCTATTCCAGTCTTGTCAGCATTATGCCAGGAATATCTATTTCTGGTCAGATTGGGGGTGTACTGGATAACCTTTGCACTCATGACCAAAGCTAGAAATAGCCTGAACCTAGAATGGGGAAAAATGGTTTAACTACAGGCATAGGGCATTAGAAAACAGATAGAGGCTATAAGGTCCAAACTTATCAGGGCTCCGAGTGTGAGACCCTTTCAGGAGGCAACCATGAGACATCTTTCATGACTCAGACAGGTCTCAGCAAACACTCTTAAATGTGATGTATTTGAGAACTCTCTTTCGCAGGTGTGCTTTGGGCTGGATTGAGTGGATCTACTCTGTGCCTGAACCCAGTTACCTCCTTCCTGACCATGGCCTCCCACTTGTGCTTCATTCCCTGGGAACTGACCTGAATCCCAAGGCTGGATTCTGTAACAGCAGATGGCGGTGAGCAATTATAAGGGAAACCCTCAATTTTCCACATTCTTCCTCTGCTTGAGAATTCTCTATAAACTTTGGGAGGTCATGCCACAATCATGCCCCTTTTTGCGTGTGATTTTACAAATCTCATATGAGGAAATAATGGCTGGAGGCCCCAAATATATGTCATGGACAGAGGAATGAGGCAGCCTGTCATCAGGTCAGGAGATCAGCTGAGTTGTACTGTCATGGTCTCTTGCCTTGGGCTAAGCTCTGGTTGTGGTGTGTCCCAAAGACAGGCTGGGTGGTTCTCTTGGGTCTGAGTTCTGATATGTGTTGTGAGGAGTCACTGTTCTGAGCTTGCAGCACTCTGATAATCTCAGGGAGCTTCTCACATGCCACTGAAGAACAGCAGTACTGGTGGGCATTGGCCAGTCTAACTTCAGACCACTGCTGTAGATCTGGATATTGCAGCCCTACTGGAAAACAGGGAAACCATTCTGGGAACGGTTGGAATGTTCATCTGGATCCAGAACCTACTGATAGTCACAGGTTTCAGAGCTACTAATCCCTAAGCCAGATGTAGTTTCTGGACCTGGACAGGGCAGGGCTGATCCAAGTTCTTGCTGGGCATACCATCAAATACAGCTAATATCTGAGCTCTCCAACACCCCAGAGTCCTCAGATGCTGCAGGTTTACCTAGCGGTTCAAAAGACCAGAAATAGAGTAAGAAACTCCCAATAGTTTCCTGTGAAACTAGGTCATCACTAAGAATCAGAGAATGTCAGGGGGACCACAGGGACCACAGAGAACCAGCCACATCATGAGAAGCTGACATCTGAAATGGAAAGAATGTGGCCAGCTTCATTCTGATTGAACCCAGAAGTTTGACAGCTAGATCAAGAGGTGTCTTTGTCCATACCAAGTTTATGGTCTCCAAAAACAAGGTGTTGTGGGTAGAAGCTGTCAGTCTCTTGCTACTCACCATTTTGGATCTGTATTTGGTGTCATGTAGGTCTGCATGTGTTCTCTATGTTGGTCAGATCAGCGATATGCCAGAAATCTCAATGTCCAGGCATGTGAAAGGTGTTCTGAATATTCTACCAATGGAAGGTAGAAATGGCCTGAACCTAGTATGAGGAGAAAGTGTTTAATTTTTGCCAAGGACCTTTTGGATAACAGATGAAGGCTGTCAGGTCCCACCTTACCAGGGCTCAGAGGGTGCATCCCATCTAGAAACCAACCATGAGACATCATTGATAATTCCGACAGTTCTCCACATACCCTCTTGAATATGGTGTACTTGAGAACTCTTTTTTGTGTGCACTAGGGACTGCAGAGTGTGAAGCTACCCTGGGCCTGCCCCTAGTTGACTCCCTCCTGACCATCACAGCACACTGTTCCTTTGTTCCCTGGGCACTGGACTGGAGTTTAGAAAAACCAAAATTTAAGTATAACCTTTCTTTTAGAATATGGAATCTCAAGTATTCAAGATAAAAATCAGTATCCATAGATACAATAATCTCGCTTCTACACAGCGAAAGAAAGCATCAGAAATAAAGGCAACTAATTGAATGAAAAAATATTTGAAAACTCTGTGTTTATTAAGGGCTAATATCTATAATATATGAAGAACTAATGCAACTCAACAACAAATAACCAAGCAATCCAATTAAAAAATGGCAAATGACCTGAACAGACACTTCTCCCATGAATACATACAAACGGATATGTGAAAAAGTGCACACCTTCACTAGCTTCTAGGGAGATTCAAATCAACAACACAATGAGATACCACTTCACACCTGTCAGAATGATTATTTTCAACAAAACAAGAAATAAGTAGTGTTGGAGAGGCTGTGGAGAAAAACTCTCATACATTGATGGAAATAATGCAAATTGGTGTAACTGATGAAACAGTATGGAACTTTCTCAAAAATTAAGAATAGTGTAGGGAATGTTCCAGCATGACTGCTCTGGAAAGACTTCCAGTTCTTGCAAACAAAGCTCGATGGTCTGATTATCTTGCAACAAGACGACAACAACTTGCGTGCAAAGTGCCATGTTGGCCTGAGTAAGAGGAGGACATAGTCAGACTAGATTGGCTAGGAAAAAGTTCAAGCAATGGGAGTAAAATGATAAAAACTATATAAGCTAAATAAAGGAGAAGAGCAGGGGTCTTGTGTGCTCTTGGTTAACGTGAATTCGTGTGTCTGTGTCTTTTATGTATCTTGTGTCTTTGTATCTCATTCCTCAGGGGTTGGAAAGCAACAAATAGAGTCACTATATGACCCAGAAATTCCTCTTCTAGATATGTATTCCACAAATTTGAAAACCTGAGTCCACAAAGATATATGTTCCATAATGTTAACAGCAGCACTCTTTGTGGTGGCCAAATCATAGAAACAACGAAAGTAATTTTTTGATTGATGACTGGATAACATCCTTGTGGTACATAAACACAAAACTTTATTATTCAGCCATAGAAAATGATGATATACCATAATTTCTGATAACTGGAATGGACCTCGAGATCATCATGCTAAGTAAGTCAAACAGAAAAATAACAAGCATCTTTTGACTTTACACATATGTGGAATATAAAACTGAAAGCAACAAAGAAAGAGAAACTAATGGGCACAGGAAATAGTTTGGCGGTTACCTGAGGATAAAAGATGAAGTGGTGAGGGCATAAATTATATGGTAATGGAAGAAGAACTGATTCTAAGTAGTGAACACATAATGCAAATCATAGACTCTGTATTGTAGAATTATAAAACTGAAAACTCTGTAAGATTTACTAACCAACTTTACCACAATAAATTTAACAAAAAAAAATTATTTAGCCCACCCACATTCTTCCCCAAACCCACCTGGCTACCAAAAGTGTAAAGTTTCAGTATACTGTGACCCTATTCTCTGATCAAAAGAACTTCCAATTTTCCAATATAACTGCTTGATTTAGGGCTGACCCCAGCTCCAAGAAATTACAGTGAATATTCCTTCCAGGGTTAAACTTGGCACCATTGTACTGGACTCCTCCAAATATTGAATGATAAAACATAAAGAATGAAGGTAGACAGCCACTTCCACATTTTAGCCTGGAGGAGGCAGAGGTGATGACCAGACACAAAAATGTGAAACAATGATATGTGGGAAACATCTGTCACCTAGGTTCTCACCATGCTACAGGCATGGGTCTCCAGACTGCACTCCAGGATTCCAAAAAGAAAACTACCATTTTCCCAAAATTAGGCATAATATTTAAAAATATAATAACCTATGTAAATATTTTAATTATGTGATCACCCTTTCTGAGGTAACTGATCATTCTGGCAGTGCACAACAACAGGAAAACACATAAAATCACACCTGAAAGCCAACTCTACAGGGGACGCAAGAAAGAAACAATCTTTTGTAGGCTGTTTGACTGTAAAGGGCCCACTTCTGGGGCCTTAACATGCCTTTCAAAGAAGTCAGTTACTGTCCCCAGATGTAGCTGGAGAAGGAGCCCAAAGCAATGGGAAAACAGAATAAGAGATTGAGATTTCCTTGAGCTTCTGATTGTCTTCCTACTTTAAAAAGTAACCTAGATAGTCTGACACAAATACATTATTCTTTCATATCACACAAAAGAATATAAATCCATGTTAATAATTCATATTTCACTTACACTTTTCTTTGAGGTATCTTGTACTCATCTAAAAATAGAAAGGGGTTTTAAGGACATTCATTTTCCTAACAAACAGGCCTGAAGTCTTACAGACAAAAAGCAGGTAAGTTTGGGAGGCAAAATAATTAAGACTATCCCTACTTCTGCTAAGAAAAACTGTATATGGAATGCCATCATTTTGTCAAAGAGTAAAAACTACATTATACATACTGAATTTCTAACATGTAAAGGACATTTTTTTTCTTTTTTTCTTTTGAACCAAAGCACAGGTTGAAAGCCAAGGAGGTCTTTCTGGAGTTTCCAGAAAAAATGTGTTCTTCACACCCATCTGCAGTGTAGAAGAGTTAGCAAGGAGCCAAACTATTAAACATATATCTTAAAGAGAGATGAGGATTATCTAGTGAGATTATTCCTGAGGTAAATCAGCTGAGGAAGTCTCCTCTTTAATTACTGTTTCTAACTAGGTGATTGAGTAGAACTGCCACTTTTCTTACAGAAAAGATATAGCAGAATTTTTTTAATGTGCATGAAACTGGGCAATAAATTCTGTCCCACAAACATTCTATTTTTTCTTTCAATAAATTAACAATTTAGATTACTTGCATTACAAAATTTTTTCACAAAAATATGGAACCTGCTTTCTAAAAGAGGCTTTATTGCTCTCTGGCAAATACAGTCTGGAAAGCACAAGTGTTCATAACTCTTTAATAGCACTGTATCCTGACCTTCAAGAAGCCTAATAGGAGTATGCATGTTTGCCCACATGCCAACCAGGAACAAGCCACAGTAATTTAAAGTCACATTATATGTCTTCCTATATTGTGTTTGTGTTTGTGTGTGTGTGTGTGTGTGTGTGTACATTTTTAAAACTACATGTGTCACAATTTTGTGAAAGTTTTGGGGACACACATAAAAACTTAAAGAAGAATTAGGAGGCAGGAGATAGATTTCAACATGGATTCCTGGGATTTGCAGGGTGAAGGATCCTATTTTAACCCCATCAGATCTATATAATGTGGAATGCAATAACACGGAGGAAAGCATGGAAGAAAACAAATTGATTGGTGAAAGGTTTGACAAAAATGCTCCTTCCCAAAAATAGCCATCTCATTTTTTTCCCAAAGTACAAGGGAGTTGCTTTTAGAAAGTCACAGATTACAGGATTGTGCAGTTTTTCTGCATGAGTCCATGCAGGAAGCTAGCAAATGAAGCCACAATAAATGACCCAATGACTATATGCTACTGCCTCACGCTAATGCAATGTGACCCTTTGGGATTTTAAGCAATATAATATCCCTTGAATTGCAGGAGAATTCATCCTTGGTCCTGGAGGCAGAGTCCTAGGAAAAGTAATAAAATCAGTCTGTGAAAAGAATAAAAAAATGATGTTCCAAAAAGCTATTTAGAAGACAAAAGTAAAATAACATAAAGAATATCTCAGACAGATCTTCATGCACAATTAACCATTCTTATCTAAAACTGATTCTGAACCTATTTTCCAAAGGTTGTTCAAATTTGATCTCTGTCATTCTCAAAGCCATCCTGGAAGTGTATAGCCCAGAATGATCTTCCTTCCAGTCTCTGGGCCTTCGCACAACATTTCACAGATCAATCAGTCTGTTTATATGTATCATTTCTCTCTCTTACTGCAAGGCTGTACCTTAAATATGTTGAACACAGTAAAATGAAATAAATTAGGTACCATATTTTGAGTGATACTGTATACAGAAAAATATTCAGACAAGTTAAAAAAAACAACCTAAAACTCATTTTAAAAGAGGTAGCAGTTAATTCTTTAACTCTGTATAATAAAGATATTCTGTTAATATTCTGTTAGCTAGGATTGGTCCACAGGTTAATAGTGTACCAATGATGAGGAATAGTTCTATAAAGAAAAATTTTACATTAGAACTTTCTTTAAATATTTATTGTTAAATTTATTGTGGTAATATTGAATAACAAAAATGACGTTGGTTTCAGTACAATTCTACAATGCATCGTCTATGTGTTGCATTATGTGTTCACCACCTAGAGGCCATACTCTTTCCATCAACCTATATTTAACTCCCCCTTCTTTCCCCCTCACTGCAACTTTTGTTTATCTTTAGGTAACCACTAAACTATTAAAATGTCTATAAGTTTCAGTTTTTTTTTAACTTTAAGTTTTATATTACACATATGTGTGAAGTCACATCATTATTGTTATTTCTGACTGCCTTATTTCACTTAGTGTGATGATCTCAAGGTTTATCCATGTTGTCATAAATGGCAGTATTTCGTCTTTTCTTATATGTAAGTAATATTTCATAGTGTATGTGCCACAGTGTCTGTTTCCAGTCATCAATCAAAGCTACTATGGTGGTTCCATGACTTGGACACTGTGAACAGTGAGGAACAGCTTCTTTGCATTTGTCTTTCTATTCAAATTTTGGTGACTATATCTGAAAATGTTTAACCAGTTGTTTACACAATGAACTCTCTGCCTCTAATACATATTTTACTGAAGACTGAAAAACACTTATTAATATTTGACTCTTTCTTGACATTTAATACATTTTGTGCTTTTATAAAAGGGACCCAGAAACACAATATATTATTAGGCCGTTCATCTCCAGGAAGAAAATAAACTGATTAACCATAATGAAACTTTAAATAGTTCTCTTTTGATTATAGTCTGAAAGAATCATATTTTCTTCATACGCTTTAAGTCAGTAAATATAATTGAATGTGTAAATAAAACAAATGCCAGGTCTAATGTACAATAAGTCGCTCTGTAAGACCATGATATCTTTAGGGCAGGAGACTCCACACATACCTGAAATAAGAAAGCAGAGAACATTCCTGATCATATAAACATAGCCCAGACACATTTGCTGCAGGACAGTAAGCACATATCCGTGTCTTCTTTTCTAAAATTTATATTCTGGCTTTTCTAAAAATCTCATTTTTACATGTCAGACAGATCTGATAAAAATAATTCATTAATAGAGGCCCTGGAATCTTCTTATTCCTACATGTAACTGGAGTTTAGCTACATATACTTCTATTTTCAGAATAAAAGTTTCTACAGACATTCTCTCAGATACATTAGGATTGAAAATGCATTGAAAGAATCATTTAGAATTGCAAAATTCTAAAGGTTCCATCATGTATTTATTCACATTAACAAGCAACATATGAATTATTTAAGATTTTCCCATATTCTATATACTGTCTCATCGTTCCATTAGGTCTATAAGTCTCTTTCTTTTTGTATTTTGGCTATAATTTTTCTATTCAAAATGTTCATTAAGTTCACATTTTTCAAAATATATATTAACTTGACTATCTAATGACTCTTCTTTTACATTAAAATAACTAAGTAAAATGAGTCATCGTTTAACATGAGAAAAAACCCTGAGCCAAAATAAATGTCAGAGTGCCATTTCTTTGCTCAGAAAGAGCCATGTGCATCTGGCATGGTACAACATGCCTGGCCTTAATCTCATGAAGACATATGTTCACTGTTCTACTGCAGTTGATATTGACAACAGAGGTGACAGTGCTCACAGGAAAAAAGTAAAAAAAAAAATGAATTTATTGAAGTTGAACAGATAGAATATACAGATTTCATCCACCAGGTCCAGTTTTTTCATAGTGACCCAGTTCCTCAAATACACAGGGTACATGCAGGCCATGAGACAGAAAGCAAAGAGGAATGTTGTTCTTGCCCATAAGTATCTTGTAATTGGTGATTAAGGAACTGCTGTGTGTGACTGCAGTGAGGACACAGTTTCTCTTCAGCTGTCTTCAAGAAACATGAGGTGAGATGGTTCTCTGAGAGTGTCCATAATTTCTCTTTCAATCTGATACTCTACATGTTAGTAAAGATGGCTAAAGTTCTACAATCTGAACACCTGACAATATAGCTCAGTATTAATTCCAAAAAAAAACAAAAAACAAAACACAAACAAAAAAAAAACTGGTAGCCAGGTTTTCTGTGTGGCTGTAACAAGGTCTGTTATGACTACAAGATGCATGTTTAACAATGTAGATGATTGGAATTTCCCTGTCTAGGGGTTCTAAAAAATTTAAGGTGTTTCTGTTAGGTAAAGATTCCTGTGGGAGTTCCCTGATGGTGTAGTGGCTTAAGACTTCGGCGCTGGCCTGTCAGTGCTGCAGCCTGGGTTCGATTCCCAGTCAGGGAGCTACCCGCATACCAAAAGGCAAAAAAAAAAAAAGATTCCTGAGGCCACACATATTTCCAATTTAATTATGTAAACAGCTGCTTCAGTAAACTAATAAAAAATTTAACCTTATAATTAGCATTAGAAATGCTATGAGGTTGTTGAAATGTGAGTTATTTTATTTTTGTAAGATTAGTGGGACAACCACTCATCACTGACTGAACATTAGAGTAGGAGAAAAATCAACTAGACAGGAAATGAAAAACACAGCAGATATTTTTCAAGAATTTACCATGAGAGGAGAAGTAAAGGAGAACATGAGAAATTGATACAGTTAACCAGTCATAAAATGCAGAAAATTACAAATTAGAGGATCCTATTAATGACTACACCTGTGAAATATCTTCTTGACATGGGACAAGATTTCAGCATTTTTAAATGGTGGAAGAGAAGGTGGTTAACTAGACTAAGCAGTGCTAGCTTAGTCATCTTTTACAAGCAAAGTTTTCAAAGAATAGCACATTTTCAAGGAGGTGCAAGAGTGGTCATTTGTGTAATTTTCTACAAAGGAGCTGGTCCTGCTGCTAGTGTGACTCAAATTTTCTAATGTCTAAAGCAGCATGGTGCCACAGAAAGCAAAGTGATATGTGGAAATGAGGCCTGATTCTGTCATTCCATGTGAGTCAAATTCGGTGCATCCTCTCTCAAACTTAGAAATTATAGTTTCATTCAGCTATAAGGCATCAAATGAGATATTTGAGTGAGTTTTTTGAAAGAAAAGAGAGGTTATCTCTATGAGATTTGAAATTAAACCAACAAAAATAAAGTATGGTAAACACAGGCCTGGAGATTTGCTAGACAAACATTCAGGAGAATAAAATGAGTGGATTTAAGGAAACAGTGCCTCCCAAGAGGGAGGTGATGGACAAGAAGTTGATGGTGATCCTGGAGAATCACTGGGTTGAAAAATAACAATCTGACCCAATCTGGCTGAAGCAGATTTCTGTAGATTTGAAGGAAAAATGAGTTGTTGTACCAATGCAGTGGACACTGTGGACAGTGTCCTGTAAGTGTTACTGTGTGCACCACGGATCTTCTGGTCCATAGCCCTTTGCAGGAGTTGAAGGCCTGTGTCTGTGACTACTGCTATGACTTTCTGAATAACTTCCTGAAGAAAATTCCTACATTCATAAAACACACTTACAAACTAAAGTATAAATTGTACTTGGAAGGGGGTAATGTTTAGAAAAAATCTAAACAGCTGTTTATGAATCACAAAATTAATGTTATCAGTAATTACTTAGGGGAGAGTTTTGGTTTGTACATGAGTCATTACTTGGTTTTCAGAGTGATGAAATCACAGTAAACTTGAGAAAATATATTTACCTGCTGTTTCATTCTAAATATACTCAAGGCACTTGGTTTAAAACATTTTCACTTGGATTCTTTTCAAATTATTTCAGTATTTTCTAAAGAGGTAAATGTTATGAGACCAAATCTACCACCCTCAGTTTCATCATGTAATCATTCTGTTCAAGTTATTTATATATCCAAACTCCTGATGATACTTTTAAGGAAATTCACTACAATAATTTACAATAGAATAATAAGGGCAAATTTCAATAAATGGACTTAAAATACATTTTCATGAACTTAAACAAATCATAGAGACTAATGCAACAAAAGTGTATTCGGTTTGGGTTTTTTAAATTTTTTTATAGTATTTGACTATAAACATACTGAAATGATTTGTATACTTCAAAGTGTACTTGTAAACATCCGAGACATTTACCATTCAGTGGTAATTAACGTGATAAAGAATTATGAATTATTTCACCTGGGAAGGAAACCACTTTCATAACAAAAGCATTTTTTATAGTTTTAGTATTGGAAAATTATTAGTATTTTTATTACATTTAGCCATTGATGTTCCCACATGTTTTTTATAGTAGAGACTTTATTCTTCATTTTAAAAATCAAGCATGGTTTAAGGCTAAAGTAGGAGTTAAAGTAATCCAGCTCTACAAGTATTTGGCCAAACGTTTCCTCTGAAATATAAAAAAAATAAGGTGGCAGAAGTGACAAATTGTATGGAAAGTTCTCCTCTTAAAGAAAGAGATGCTGAGAGAGAACACAAGATGGTGACTGGAGAGGAGGTCCCTAAAGCCTCTCCCAGAAAACACAATTGAACGGCCGTCCAGGAGCCAAGAAAGAGGACCCTGAGTGACAAAATGGCTGTTGAGAAATCCACAAATCGCAAGTAAACACCTGAATGTTGGCGAGAAGGGGGCGAGTCGGGGAGAGGGAAGGGAGTAGAGAAAGACCACAACAGGACAAGATCCCTGCTGACTATTTTGAGCTGCGCAGTTTGGGGGAGGGGAGAGAGACTGGGGAGCTAGGGACAGAGATTGGGAACCAGCCTCTGGAACTTTTGAGTGGTAGAAGGGCTGAGCGAGGACTCTGAACTGCAAAGATGATACCCCAGCTCTAAGTCCCCTGGAGACCTACACAGGGATGCAGTTCCTGTTCCCAGCCTGCTACAAAGGCGACCCTGCTGTCTCTGGCCAGGTCCACAGCTTTGGACTTATGGAGCGGGCACTTCCTCTTGCATCCCAGGGTTCTGAAAGCAGTGTGAGCCTGTAGACAGCCAGGTGCTGAATCAAGGCTGGGAAGAAAGATTTGATAGGTTTCACCAGACCCAGCAGAAACAAGCCTCAGAACAGCTTCCCCAGCAAAGGGCAGAAGGCAGAGGTGCCCTTGGAGCACATTTTGTTGGTGACTCCTCAGGATATATGCACATAGACTCCAAAATCGGTAGGAGATCAGAAACAAGAAATAAACAGCCCCCTCTCCCCGAAAACTTGACCCGCAGTGCCACCTAGTGTCTGCCCTACAGCAAGACACCACAAAAGCAATAATCTGGGCAGTGAACATAAAGCCCTCATGTCAAAGAGGAAGAACCCAGCAGACAGGATGAGTTCCATAAAAACTAAAACTCCTGAGAAAGAATATGAAATTTTCCCAGAAGACAGATTGTTACAACTGGAAAGGTCTGAATTAAGTGACGGGGAATTTAAAGCAGCCATTCTAAAGGCTGTGAAAGAAATGAAAACCTATTGGCAGAACACTATAGCTAAGATAAATAATATAAAAAAGAATATAAACGACATAAAAAAGGAACTCTGTGAACAAAAAGAACAATTTAACAAAGATACTCAAAACATAAGAAAGATTGAGACGGAAATACGAGAAATAAATAATACCATAAAAGAAGTGAGAGATGAAATAACTGCCATAGGAAACAGGACCAAGCAGATGTAGGAAATAATTAGTGATATTGAATATCAGAACATGGAAACAGCTCAGAAAGAGGAAGAGAGGGAATATATAACCAAAATAATTGAAAGAACTGTGCAAGAAAAATCCGACTCCATGAGACAAAACCACATGAGGATAATAGGAATAGAAGACGGAGCAGAGAAAACTACAGAGAGCATACTCAAACAAAGATGAGAACTTTCAAAACCTATGGAAAGATCTGGAACCCCAAGTTCAAGAAGAAAACAGGTCCCCCAGATACCTGGACCCCAACAGATCTTCTCCAAGACACATGGCACTAAAGATGTCCAAAACTAAAGACAAAGAGACAATTCTCAATGCAGCCAGGGAAAAAGGAACTATAACCTTTAGAGGAAAACCCATCAGGCTGGCATCAGATTTCTCAGCAGAAACTCTACAAGCCAGGAGAGAGTGGAATCCAATATTCAAAAATTTGATAGAGAGAAACTTCTAGCCAAGAATAAATTATCCAGCAAAATTATCTTTCAGATATGAAGGTGGAATAAAGACCTTCTCAGACAAACCGAAGCTGAGGAATTTGCCAAGACAAGGTCAGCACTCCAATAAATACTGAAGGAGGCTCTCCAGCCTGAAACAAAACATCAGGACAAATGGAACAAAGGTGGGGCAACAAGAAAGAAAAAATAATAAACAAACAAACAAACAAACAAATAAAAACAAAGAAAGAAATAAGTAATGGCCACAGGAAATCCTCACATATCGATCATCACTCTAAATGTTAATGGACTAAACTAACCAATAAAAAGACACAGAGTAGCAGAATGGATTAAAGAACAGAATGCATCCATATGCTGTCTCCAAGAAACACACCTCAGCTGTAAGGACAAACACAGACTCAGCGTGAAAGGATGGGATACAATACTCCAAGCAAACGGTAACCAGAGAAAAGCAGGAGTGGCCATACTGATATCTGATGAAATAAACTTCAAGTTAAAAAAAATAGTAAAAGACAAAAATGGTCATTACATAATGATATAAGGCACAATGAAACATCAAGAAGAGTTGACACTAATCAACATATATGCTCCCAACCAGGATGCACCAAAATATACAAAGAAACTACTAACGGACTTGAAAGGAGAAACAGATGAATACACAACTTTATTGGGAGACTTAAACACCCCACTAACATCCATGGACAAATCATCCAAACAGAAAATAAATAAGGAAATAACAGCTCTAAACGACGCATTACAGCAATTGGAAATAGTTCACATTTATAGGACATTTCATCGAGCAAAAATAAAATACACCTTCTTTTCTAGTGCACATGGAACATTCTCAAGAATACACCATATGCTGGGACACAATAGTAACCTCAGCAATCATACCAGGTGAATTTATTCTCAGATCACAAAGCTTTGAAATTGGAGATCAACTGTAAAAGGAAAGCAGAAAAAACCACATATACATTGAGATTAAACAACAGCTTATTAATAAAGGACTGGATAAAAGAACAAATAAAAGATGAAATTATAAAATATACAGAAACTAATGACAATGAAAGTACAATGTATCAGAATTATTGAGACACAGTGAAAGCAGTAATAAGAGGGAAATTTATATCATTACAGGCCTATCTTAAGAAACAAGAAAAATTACAAGCAAACATCTTAGCATCCTATCTAAAAAACTACAAAAAGAAGAGCAGACAAAACCCAAACTCAACAGAAGGAAAGAAATAATAAAAATTAAAGCAGCCCTAAACCAAATAGAGTACAGAAACACAATAGAAAAATTTAATATTACAAAGAGCTGGTTTTTTGAGAAAGTCAACATAATTGACAAACCCCTGGTGAGACTAATCAAAGGACGAAAGGAAAGGACACAAATATCCAAAATTAGAAATGAAAGGGGAGAAATTACCACTGATAACACAGAAATACAAAGGATAATAAAAAAATATTGTGAAGTACTTTATGCCATGAAATTTAACAACCTAAAAGAAATGAACAGTTTTCTAGAAAGTAATAGCCTACCAAGACTGAACCAAGAAGAACTGGATAATCTAAATACATAAATCAATAGCAACGAGATTGAAATGACTATCCATAATCTCCCTAAAGGCACAAGCCCTGCACCAGATTGTTTTACCAACGAGTTCTACCAAGCATTCAAAGAATAATTAATGCCTATCCTCCTCAGACTCTTCCAAAAAATTGAAGAGGAAGCCATACCTCCGAACTCATTCTATGAGGCCAACATTACTCTAATACCCAAGCCTAGCAATAACAACACAAAAAAAGAAAACTATAAACCAATGTCTCTGATGAACACAGATGCAAAAATCCTGAACAAAATATTAGCAAACAGAATACAACAAAGCATCAAAAAGATTATACATCATGATCAAGTGGGATTCATCCGGGAGCACAAGGATCGTTCAACATATGAAAATCAATCAATGTGATACACCACATAAACAAAATCAAAGATAAAGACCATATGTTCATTTCAATTGATACAGAAAAAGCTTTCAACAATGTATAACATCCATTTATGATCAAAACACTAAATAAAATCAGTATAGAAGGAAAGTATCTCAACATGATAAAGGTCATATATGACAGACCCTCAGCTAACATCATATTAAATGGGGAAATGTTGAAACCTATTCCCCTAAAATCAGGAAGAAGACAGGGATGCCCCCTGTGACCACTGTTATTTAATATAGTACTGGAAGTTCTAGCCACAGAAATCAGGCTAGAGAAAGGAATCAAAGGTATCCAAATTGGGAAAGAAGAGGTCAAATTCTCACTATTTGCAGATGACATAATCCCTTCTATAACAAATTCCAAAGATTCCACCAGGAAACTATTAGAAACAATTAACGAATATAGTAAATTAGCAGGATACAAAATCAACGTACAAAGATCAACAGCATTCCTTTATACAAACAACGAATCCACAGCAAAAGAAATGAGGGAGTCAATTCCTTTTGCTATCACAAAAAAAAGAATGAAATACCTGGGAATTAACTTAACAAAGAACATGACAGACTTATACACAGAAAACTATAAGACACTTTTGAAAGAAATTGAAACAGACCTTAAGAGGTGGAAAAATATCCGGTGTTCATGGATAGGAAGACTTAACATTGTTAAAATGGACATTCTGCCCAAAGCAATCTACAGATTTAATGCATTACCCATCAAAATTTCACAATCAGAGAGAGAAGACAAGATGGCGACTGGAGAGGAGGTTCCTAAAGCCTCTCCCAGAAAACACAATTGAACGGCCATCCAGGAACCAAGAAAGTGGACCCTGAGTGACAAACCAGCTGCTGAGAAATCCACAAATCGCAAGTAAACCTGAAGGCTGGCGAGAAAGGGGCGAGTCGGGGAGAGGGAAGGGAGCAGAGACGGACCACGCGGGACGCGATTCCTGCTGACTATTCGGAGCTGCGCAGTTTGGGGGAGGGGAGAGAGACTAGGAAGCTGGGGACGGAAGGAGTTTGGGAGTCAGCCTCTGGAACTTTTGAGTGGTAGAAGGGCTGAGCGAGGACTCTGAACTGCAAAGATAACACCCCAGCTCTAAGCCCCCTGGAGACCTACACAGGGCTGCAGTTCCTGTTCCCAGCCTGCTGCAAAGGCGACCCTGCTGTCTCAGGCCAGGCCCACAGCTTTGGACTTAT
>PVJL010018486.1:0-15823 GCA_004026885.1 Lyroderma lyra | reverse complement strand
GGCTTGTCACCACAAACATGTGAGGAATGCACTGGGTTACCTATGATGTCTCTAGGTCATAGAAATGTTTCAGCTCTATTTGAGTCTTTTGGGATCATGGCCATACATGCTGTCTGCCACTGACAGAAACTTCATTATGTGACACAGGGCTACATATACAGATGAATGAAACTGAATTAAGAACCCAGAAATTAACACATCCACCATCTATGGTCGTTTGACAAGGGTCAACAATATTAACTAGTATAAAGAGTCCTTTCAAAAACTAGTGCTAGGTAACTGACTAATCACCTGCAGGAAAATGAAACTGGACCCTTACATTACATCAAAAAGACATAAGTGTGTGAGCATATTCAAGGGTGCACATGTGGGCCTACATTTGGACAGAAATGCACAGAACCAGACAGACATCCAAGCATAGGCGTCAATGCAGGTGGGTGTGTATGACCTGGTGTTTTTGCGATTCTGAATGAGTCAGTCATACGCAAGAATGTTCAAAAAATTATTACGTGTGTGCATGTTCAGGGGTACACATGGGTGTGTACATTGGCCAGAAATGCACAGAGCCAGACAGAAATGCTGGCATAAGCATTAGTGCACTTGGGTGTGTATGACATGGTGTTTTTTGATTCTGAGTGAATCAGCCAAATGGATGTATGTGTGAATAAATTATTACATGTCTGTGTGAGTTCAGGGGTGCACATGTGTGTGTACATTGAAGAGAAAGGCACAGAGATGAACAGAAATGCAGGCATAGTCATCAGTGCAAGTGGGTGTGTAACACCTGGTGTATTTGCAATTCTGAGCAAGTCAATCATATGGATGTATATGCGAATAAGTTATTACATGTGTGCATGTTCAAGTGTGCACATGTTGGCATACATTGGCCAGATATCACAGACCTGGACAGAAATGGAGGCATAGGCATCAGTGCAGGTGGGTGTGTATGACGTAGTATTTTTGTGATTCTGAGCAAGTCAGCCATATGGATGTATGTGCAAAAAACTTTTTAAGAGTGGCTGAATTTTTAGGGGTGCACAAGTGTCCCTACATTGGACAGAAATGCACAGAGACAGAAATGCTGACATAGTAGTCAGTGCACATGGGTGTGTATAACATAGTGTCTTTGCGATTCTGACTGAATCAGCCATATGGATGTATGTACAAATAAATTATTATGTGTGTGTGCATGTTCAGGAGTGTACATGGGTGCCTACATTACACGAAAGTGCACACAGCCAGACAGAAATGCAGGCATAGGCGTCAGTGCAGGTTGGAGTGTACGAACTGGTGTTTTTGCAATTCTGAGACATTAAGCCATATGGAAGTACATATGAATAAATTATTATGTGTGTGTACATTGGCCAGAAAGGCACAGACCCAGACAGAAATGCAGGCATAGTCATCAGTTCAGGTGTGTGTGTATCGCGTGGTGTTTCTGCCATTCTGAGTGAATCAGCAATATGGATATATGTGCAAATAAATTATTACATCTGTGTATCTTTTCAGGGGTGCACACGTGTGCCGACATAGAACAGAAATGCACACCACTGGACAGAAATGCAGGCATAGACGTCACTGCAGGTGGGTGTGTATGACATGGTGTTTTCATGATTCTGAGCATGTCAGCCACATGAAAGTATGTGCAAATAAAATATTACATGTGTATGCTTTTTCAGGGGTGTGCATACATTGGACAGTAAAGCACACAGCTTAACAGAAATGCACGCATAGACATCTAGGCAGGTGGGTGTGTATGACCTGCTCTCTTTGGGATTCAGAGCAAGTCAGCCATATGGAAGTATGTTTGAGTAAATTATTACATGTGTGTGCTTTTCAGGGGTGCACATGTGTGCATACATTGGACATAAATGAACAGAGCCAGGCAGAATATCAGGTATAGTCATCAGTGCACATGGTGGTGTATGACCTGTTGTTTTTGCGATTCTGAGCAAGTCAGTAATATGGAAGTATGTTTGAACCAACTATTACGTCTGTGAGCATGTTCAGGGTGCACATGTGTGTGTATATTTCACATGAATGCACAGAGCCGGACAGATATGCAGGCATAAGCATCACTGCAGTTGGGTGTGTATGACTTGCTGTTTTTACAATTCTGAGCAAGCCAGAAATAAGGAACTATGTGCAAATAAATTATTACATATGTGTGTGTGTGTGTTCAGGGGTGCACATGTGTGCGTTCATTGGACAGAAATGCACACAGCCTGATAGAAACTTATGCATAGGCATCAGTGCCACTGAGTGTGTATGATGTACAGATTTTCAATTCTGAGCGAGTCAGCCAGGTGGATGTATGTTTCAATAAATTGTTACATGTGTGTGTTGGTTCAGGGGTGCACATGTGTGCGTACATTGGACAGAAATGCAGACAGCGGAAGAGAAATGCTGGCATAGGAATCAGTGCAGGTGGGTGTGTATGACCTGCTGTATTTGTGAATCCAAGAAAGTCAGTCACATGAAACTATGTGCAAATAAATTATTATTATCTGTCTGCCTTTTTGGGGGTGTACATGTGTGCATGTATTGGATGGAAATGCACACAGCCTGAAAGTAATGCACGCACAGGCATCAGTGCCAATGGGTATGTATGACATAATAATTTTGCAATTCTGAGCAAGTCAGCCACATGCATGTATGTGCAATTAAATTGAGGTGTGTGTGAGTGTTCTGGGGTGCACACATGTGCATGTATTGGACAGAAATGCACACAGCCTGACTGAAATACTGGCATAAGTGTCCGTGCAGGCTGGTGTGTATAATGTGATGTTTTTGTGATTTTGAGCAAGTCAGCCACATGGAAGTATGTGCGAATGAATTAGTCCATCTGTGTGCAATTTTAGGGATGTACACGTGTGTGTATATTGCACGTAAATGCACAGAGCTGAACAGAAAAGCAGGCATAGGCGTAAATGCATTGCGGTGTGTATGTAGTGGGGTTTTTGCGAATCTGAGGGAGTCAGTCATATGGAAGTATGTACGAATAAATTACTACAGCCTTTTCAGGGGTGCATATGTGTACACACATTGAACAAAAATGCACAGAGCTGAACGGATATGCAAGCAAAAGCGTCACTGCAGGTGGATGTGTATGACCTGCTGTTTTTGTGATTCTGAGCAAGCCAGTAATATGGAAGTATGTTCGAGTCAACTATTATGTGTGTGAGCATGTTCAGGGTGCATGTGTGCATATATTTCACATGAATGCACAGGGCCAGACAGGTATGCAGACATAAGCCTCACTGCAGGTGGGTGTGTATGGCCTGCAGTTTTTTCAATTCTGAACAAGTCGGCAATAAGGAACTATGTGCAAATAAATTATTTCATGTGTGTGTGTGCTCAGGGGTGCACATGTGTATGTACATTGGATAGAAATGCACACACCCTGACAGAAATACACGCATAGGCATCAGCGTTGGTGGGTGGGTATGATGTAACGATTTTGCAATTCTGAGCGAGTCAGCCATATGGAACTATGTGTGAATAAATTATTATGTGTGTGTGCATGTTCAGGGGTGCACATGTGTGCATACAGTAAACATAAATGCACACAACCTGACAGAAATGCACACACAGGCATCAGCGTTAGTGGGTGTGTATGATGTAATGATTTTCAATTCTGAGCAAGGCAGCCATATGGATGTATGTGCAAATAAATTATTCCATGTGTGTGCATGTTCAGGTTTGCACATGTGTGCGTACACTTAACATAAATGCACAGAGCCTGACAGATATGCAGGCATAGGCATTAGTGCAGGTGGGTGTGTTAACCTGCTGTTTTTCCAATTCTGAGCAAGTCAGCCATATGGAACTATGTTCAAATAAATTATTACATGTATCTGCATTTTCAGGGGTCCATATGTGTGCGTACATTGGATGGAAATGCACAGTTTGACAGAAACTAACGCATAGGCATCACTGCACATTGGTGTGTATTACCTGCTGTTTTTGCAAGTCTGAGCAAGTCAGCCATATGGATTTATGTGCAAATAAATTACTACATCTCTGTGCATATCCAGGGGTGCACATGTGTGCATACATTGGACAGAAATGCACACAGCCTGACAGAAATTCATGCATAAGCATCAGTGCAGGTTCGTGTGTATGATGTAATGATTTTGCAATTCTGAGCAAGTCAGCCATGTGGATGTATCTGTGAATAAATTATTACATGTGTGTGCAAGTTCAGGAGTGCACATGTGTGCATACATGGAATGAAATACACATAGCCTGACAGATATTCACGCTTAGGCATCAGTTCAAGTGGGTGTGTATAACCTAATGATTTTGCAATTATGAGCGAGTCAGTCATATGGATGTATGTGCATGTAAATTATTACATGTGTGCATTTTCAGGGTTGCACATGTGTGTGTACATTGCACAGAAATTAACAGAGCTGGACAGAAATGCAGGCATAGCTTCACTGCAGTTGTGTGTTTATGACATAGTTTTTTGCGATTATTAGCAATTAAACCATATGGATGTATATGTGAATAAATTATTACATGTGTGTCCATGTTCAGAGGTGCACATGTGTATATACTTTGGACAGAAATGCACAGAGCCAGATAAAAATGCAGGCATAGTCATCTGTGTAGGTGAGTGTGTGTGATGTGCTGTTTTTGTAATTTTGAGCTAATCATCCATATGGATGTATGTGCAAATAAATTATTATGTATGTTCATGTTCAAGGGTGCACATGTGGACAGAAAGGCACTGAGCCTGACAGAATTACAGGTATAGGTGTCAGGCCAGGTAGGTGTGTATGATGTGGTGCTTTTGCGATTCTGAGCAAGTCAGCTGTATGAAAATATGTGCAAATAAATTATTATGATATGTGCATCTTCAGAGGTGCACACGTGTGTGGGCATTGGATAGAAATGCAAGGATCCATACTGAAATCTAGACATAGGCATCAGTGCATGGGGTGCTTTTGATCTGGTGTTTTTGAGATTTTGAGTGAGTCACCCATATAAAAATATGTCCAAATAAATTATTACATGTGTGCATGTTCAGTTGTCCACATATGTGTGGACATTAGACAGAAAGGCACTAAGCGGACAGAAATGCAGGCATAGGCATCAGTGCAAATGGGTGCTTATAGCGTGGTGTTTTTGTGATTCTGAGTGAGTCAACCATATGAAAATATGTGCCAATAAATTATTACCTGTGTGTGTGTGTTTAGGGGTGCACATGTGTGTGTACATTAGACTAGTGCACAGAGCCACAAAGAAATGCAGGCACAGACGTCATTGTAGGTGTGTGTATGATGTGGTGTTTTTGTGATTCTTAGTGAGTAAACCACATGGAAATATGTGTGAATAAATTATTATATCTCTCTGCATGTTTAGGTTTGCACATGTGTACATACATTACACAGAAATGCACATAGCCAGAAAGCAATTCAGGCATAGTGGTCAGTGCTAGTGTGTGTGCATGACATGATGGTTTTGTGATTCTGAGCGAGTCAGGAATATGGAAATATGTTTAAATAAATTATTATGGTGTGCATGTTTAAATCCCAACATATTTGTGCACATTAGACAGAAATGCACAGATCCAGACAGAAAGGGAAGCATAAGTAGATGGATGTGTGTGTGTGTATGTAAGGTGATTTTGGAATTTTAAGCCAGACAGCTATATGTAAATATGTGCAAGTTAATTATTACATGTGTGTGTTGTTTTAGGTGTGCACATGTATGCATACATTAGACAGAAATGCACAGAGCCAGATAGAAATACAAGCATATGCATAAGTGCATGTGTGTGTGGATGTCGATGTTTTTTGGGTTTCTGAGTCTCAGATATATGGAAGCATGCATGGGAATCATAACATGAGTCTTCATGTAGTTGTGTGTTTCTGTGCATGTTCAAGGGACACAAATAGACAGAGGCAGAGATAAAAAATGGGTTAATGAGTCAGAGCAGGTGTGTTTTTCCATTTCTGAGCGAGACATGTGGACAGGTGTACATACAAATCACAAATGTGCATGTGTGTGTTCCTGTTTGTGTGTGTTTTACTCTGTACTATGTGCGTCGGTCCCTTTCTCAAAGAGTGAGCAGGGACTGTCCCTTACCAGACTTCCGCATGGGATGCTGCCACTGAGTTTCTTCTGGGAGTTTGTCTTGCACTCATATCACATCTGCGTCACCACTTAGGATTCTCCCGGCAGCTGGGACTAACTTGAGATGTGTTGGAATAACTACTTAAGACAGAAAAGTTTGGTCAAGTGTCAGAGGAAGAAACCATCTTGGAAAAAGGTATATCCTGAGGTTCTCTTCTCAGCCGTTTTACTTAGAAGGCTTAACGGGATGGGGCTGTGTGCAGAGATAACTAGTAACAGGTGATTCCAGTGAACCTTCAGCCTAGGGGGACTAGGAATAGGGCATGTTACCTCAATCCGATGGTACCCATATCCTGTTCACAAAAATTACTTGTGTCTGCACAGACCTCAAAGTCCTTTCTCAGTTGTGGGCAGCCCCAGAAATCAAAGTCCCTTTGTTTGCATCAGGATACACTCAGCACACATTCATTCATCAGCATTTGGGTGCATTAAAGATTTTTCAGCCATTCCATATTAAGTTATAGACTGCACTCAAAAGAAGCCTAGAGATGTCTGTCTGTCTATGCGTTGAAGAGTTAAAAGGACAGAACAAATGTGTATATGAATCAGAGCATGTGTGTGTGTGTGTGTGTGTGTGTGTGTGTGTGTCTGTATGGAAGTGAGTGTGAGAGAGAGGCACAGAGACAGAGAGAAAGAGGGGCATATGAGTCAGCAGGTGTATGTGTGTATTTGCATTTCTGAGAGAGAGAGAGAGAGACATTTGAACAGTTGTGCATATGAATCAGAGCATGTCTATGCATGTGTGCGTGCATTTGCATGCATGAGACAGATGCACAGAGACAGAAAAAGATGAGCATATGAGTGAGTGCAGGTGTGTGTGGGTGTCTGTGTGTTTTGGGGTTTCTGAGTGAGAGAGACAGAGAGATGTGCATACAAATCACAACATGTGAGTTCTTGTGTGTGTGTGTATGTGCGTGTGTGAGAAAGAGAGGCACAGAGACAGAAAGATAGCTATACGAGTCAGAGAAAGTGTGTCTCAGTGTCCATGTGTTGTGCAAGTACTTATAATCATATTTACATAAAATATTTATGCAGTGGAACATTATCATGCTATTTGTAGAATTTAAAAATAGCACAAATATAGTAGCATCTTGGATTGTTTTTAGAAACACAATACTGACCAATCCTAAGTCACAAATAAATAGAATATATGAACAGACCTCTAAGAAGGTGATTGAATCACCAATCAAAAATCAAATTGAATGGTATATACAGAACGGCCTTTGAAAAACACAGAGTTCTACAAACATAAGCTTTTATAGTAGCTTAAAGGAGTTAGACTTGAACTGCAGCATTGGCTCTTCTTGGAAGTCCAGTCTGCCAGCTAACCCTGATGATTTGGGACTTGCAGCCTCCATAGTCTCACAAGCCCATTCAACAAAATCAATCCCTTTCTCTGTGTCTTCACATCTTATTGGTGCTGTATCTCTGGATAACACTGACCAATAATACAGTGGGTTAAGAAATGGGGGAATAGATAGAAAGTAGATTGGGGTGGCTAAGTCTGCCTAGGTGGCAATTGCTTGAATATGGAAAAAAGAGGAAGAGGATCCATTCTTGTCTGTGTGACGGGGAAACTGGCACTGCCTTACATTGGAAAGTCACTATGAAGGGGCGGATACAGGGCAAAGATAATTCACTCAGTTTGGGAAATCTTCAGTTTAGGTTTTACTGGTGCATTCAAATGAAAACAGTCAAGAACCACATGTAGTGATGAACATGAAGTTAAATGAGGAATTCTGATCAGATGATACAAAACAGAAACCAATTGATCAGAAGTACCATCTGAAACAATGGCAATGAAAGCTAGACCAAACAGCCAAGAGAGTTTTTAAAAAGGGGGGAGGAGAGTCAAATCAAGACCAATACAGCCTACTGTGTGTACTGGTGTTGGGCAGGGGGTTCCTGGAACCAGAAGAGCAGCATGGGGTAGGGGACAGACCAGCAGAGTTTAGTGGATGTGGTATTCAGAAGTGAGAGAATTTCAAGGACGATGGGTGACCACCATGGAGACCACTGCAGAGACATGAAGACAAGTAGCCTCTGGAGGGTCAGCCATGGTGTGGGTTGAGCTGACTGACAGGTGTGGACAAGGGCTCACACTGAGTTAATGAGGGAGTAAGTGGTGAACAAGAGAAAGATGTAAGAAGAGGGTCATTTCCAACGTGGGAAATGTGGTGGGGGGAAACAATGTGACAATAAGCTGAAAAGATGGCCCAAAAGAGATGCTACTTTGCTTACTGAGATGTGAACATGTTGTAAACACAAGGAAAAGAACCAGCACTGACTGCACATGTGAAGAGAAGATGACTGATGGGCTGAAGTACGTGTGGAAAGATCAGTGACAAAGGTCAGAGCTGAAACAGGACAATTCATTCCAAAGAGAAAGCAGTGCAATGAAGTGAGTTCAGTTTATCTTCTGAGAAAAGAACAGAAACCATAAAACAACCGTCTTTCCCACCAACAAGCATTCCTTCCTGTAGGGCTACTGCTAACAAATTCCATAGGAATGAATTAAAGGTATGGGACCTCAAAAGAAAAAAAATACTGAGTTTCCTTGAAGACACATTTAACTAAATTGAGATTAAAACATTTTGCAGCATAAAAGTGAATCGGTTTGTGTTCTAAATGTAGTCGGTCACTGAAGCAGAAAAACATAAACTAAACCTCAGCAGTTTGTCACAACAAACCCACAGGTGTACTCACAGTTGGTACCTGATCTCGCCATCTGACTTGGTCCCAGTGTCTCTGGCCAAGGACCTGGGGAGATTCTTCTACAGCAAAACCGCACGTTTCTAGGAAGTATCCTTTTCGTTCTTCATAACTAACTTCCTGTTATTTAAGAATGAACCATGAGTGTAAAATGTTATGTATAATTTACTAAGTTTTCCCCTGTCAGCTGAGGTTGACATTGGTGACGTGGGCAGTCCCAGTGTCTAAGGAAACACGTGGGAGTGTGACCGCTGTGCAGCTGCCCACGGACTGAGCAGAGAATCACAGCGTTTACGGGCGACACGCAGACAGCCGTTATCCCTAAGACGCGCACTAGGTGGCAGCAGAGAACAGCGTGTCCCCGCCCGGCGTCGTCCACGTGAGAGTCCTCACTCTGGGGCTGAACCCCCATCGACATAAACCCCGTTTCATGCCCTTCGCAGGCCTCACCTCCCCTCCTGCTCCCAGGTACCAGAGGGGACAAGGACAGTTATTACCTCCATTTCACAGGTGCTTAAACAGAAGGCTGATTCTAACACAGTTCTGAGTCCAGAACCGAGGCCTAAATGGGCCAAGATGGGCCAGTAGAGCTTGCACACGGGTGCCGTCCTGGACAGACAGAATAATTGAACAGGTAGAGGGGCCAGCACTGAGCCTGAGTGCAAGAACCTGAATGAAATACAGACTTTAGTGAATAATGAAGCATCGATACCTGCTCAGTAATTGTAACACTTCTGGAAATAGAGAAATTAAAAGTAAAATGAGCTAAACCTATTCCATCAAAATGGATCATTTTCTAGTAAAACTACAGGGCAAAATGAATCCTAAAAAAAGGGAAAATAGAGACAGACCAATCAGCCATCCAAAGACCTTTTCCTCCTGCTGGGTGTGCTCTCGTGTTCTGGGGTTCCCTCTCCTGTGATGGAGAAGGAACAGGGACAAGCCTGGTGGGCAGCTCCCCTGAGACCTGACCCCACCCAGTATCCTCATCTCTCCCAGCTGTGCCAGGCCCAGGGAGTCTCCCCAGAGATCTCACCCCACACAGTGTCCTCATCCTCCCCTGAGTCCTTCTGGTCAAGCACATTTGACAAACATCCCAGGGGTCAGGATGCACAAGGAGATGATTTCATAACCTGGAAATGGCTTTCACTCACTTCTGTGGGCTCCTGGAATACCCCAAGGATTTGTTCTCTCTCCTCACAGAAGAGAAAATTTTAATTAATTAGGCCTTTTCCATATACTAGAAACTACATGGGAAGCTTAGTCAATTAAGGAAATAATAATTATGTTGTACTTGCATGTACATGTTCTTATTAGTAAAAAAGGTATTTTCACAATATTATCTGCAGGAATCTGCAGTGTCCTGATATATTTATATTGTAATTCTGGTTGGTTTCTTAAAATATTATGTTGCAGAGAAAAGCAAATTTGTCAACTGCAATTTAATCAGATCTATAAACAAGTCATATTTAGTTCTAGTCATTTAAAAGCTAAATTATTTTAATTTCACAATTATGTTTCATCTTTATGAAGAGAAGGCTCGAGATTTATTCCAAAATACAAATGTGTGGAAATAAACTTTTGCATCTTAACCTTTAAAATGGATCAGGATTTCTGGAACTCGAAGGGCAGAGCTGTATTAAAACAATGCTGGCACATGATCAAGATAAGCAAGTATTGATTATATGGCACTGAGTGACCTGAGCATGATTATAACATTTACAAAATTTAAATATTGATGATTTTTAAATCTTTTCATTGCCAGATGGAAGGAAACTTGCTTCTTTCAAACTACCTGTGACTTAGCAGTTTGGTAAACTGTATGTTTGTAAAGAGACTCAAAATTTTATTTTTTTTTTACTCCCTTCGTGATCCTTCCAGAATTCTAAAACTCTTAATCTTTTATTATTTTTTATTTTCATGACAATGTGATTATTTGCATAAGTTCAATATGAATCTGTTCTCCTAATAACAGGATGCATTTGGAAACTGGTTTGTATTACCAAGGCTTTGATGGAATGTCCTCTTTGAGAGAAAAATGTGTAAATGCAGATATTTCCATAGAACTATAAGGAATTATCACTGTAGTAGTGAAGCCAAGAGAAGCCCTTGAAAATAGTAGCCTGGAACCCAGCTTACACGACTTCCATCAGCCTCAACATATAAGCAGAGAATGTCACTTCTTGTGCTGGAATCTCCATGTACTTTAGAAACCTCAAAAAGAGCAACTCACCTAACACCTACAGGTATTGCAGACAACATTGATGGCAAGTGCTTGCCTTGTCTTTGCTGCCTTGAGTGGTCCATTATGTTCAATCTGAAGATCCCTCATGAACAGTTCCAGAAAGTGCCTATATGGTTATTTCATATTCTTGCTAAACTTATACAGATACTCAGACCAGGTTTATTTAAACTGGGTTGATTTTGCAAATAAATCATTCCTTATGTGGCTCTCTTTGCAAAAAGTAGGTGGTTAGAAGGATAAAATATTTTGCAATAAAAATTATTCATAGATGTTAAATTCTATGGCTCTTTACTGACTTCTGGGTTTTTATTTGTTTTATACTTGTTAATTGAATTGGATCCTGAATTCTTCTACTTTCTTGTGGCATATACCTATGGCTCTCCATACATATTTTCCATTTTTCTCCCATCCTTTGAGTAGGAATCACTGACAACTAAATCTGCTTCATTCCAAAGCCATGCAAGCTAAAGGTGGACAACTCAGTGTAAAATTCAGAAAATTACAACAGTGCATGCTAAAACAACAACTGAGTGCCCAACATTAGGTAAGCCACACAGAGCATTTCCCTAAGAATGATGAGAGCCCTGGTCTTACACAGCTGTGCAAAGCACAAGAAGTGACATACTTTTTCCATTTAAACAGAAAATACTTAAGTTGTCCTACCCTCAGATCCACAGCCTATGCAGATGCCCACAAATACATGCATGGACTTTCTAAAGCTGGCAGATACACCAGGCAATCTCTGAGAGCAAAGGATAGACATACAACTCCCTTGAGTGCTTGTCTACCTGGATATCGAGCAAATTGCACCTTAGCAACTGCACCCCGTGGATGGGACAGGCCAGACACAAAATACCCTCACAGATCATAAGGCCAAGTTCCCAAGACATGTAACAGGATGAAAGTAGAAAAGCCAGACAGAGGAAGACATAAATCAAACCTCACATGCAGGAGAGTCAGAGATAGAAAAGGAGCATGGGCCAAGTAGACACCCTGAGCTAGAGATTTGGTAAGGTCCCCTGGGGGCTTCAAAGAGTCACTGCAGAATGGTCACAGCAGGTGTTGAGTGAATATCAGTTTGCTCTGACCTACAGCTGGGTCAAACAGATGTTGGCTGATGATCACATATTATGGGTGAGGACCCTAATTCACAGTATTCTGCCTAGTTAAAGGGAGGGGGCAGAACTTTATCTTCTGCCTGAGGATACAATTGCCCTTAGCTTAAAACAATCTGCATACTGCAATAGCACATCCTGAATTGATTCTTCTGAGCAACCACACCTTTATTTTAAAATAACTGCCACAGGATGGATTAGATAACATTGAGGGGTGGAGGGAGGGAAGGAGAGATCAATCCAAAATGTTTTTCTGGCAGATGGATTAAAACAAAATTCCATGTGTACAGAGCTAAAGATTTCCTCTAATAACGTGTGCATGAAACATAGGATTCGCGCGTGTCCTTGGCCAGGGAGCTTTTGAGTCATGAAAGCAAGTTTGTGCTTTGAAGAACACCTGAGTTTCCCATTTTTTCTTCATTTTGTCATTATGAAACAATATAAATTATATAGTTAACAAAACTTGAGTTCTTAGGATGGAAAGCATTCTTTCCTTAAGTAATCAAGGACCAGATTAAAACAGAAGTGTTTTGAGAAAACACAGGATCTTTCTTTCCTAGACAAAAATCTTTGTGTAATATCTTATATGAAGCACAACAATGCAGGGAAACTTTTGTCTTTAAATAAATAAAAAACAAACGAACTGCTTCTACATCACATTACTGATATTTACATTTATTACTTAAATTCACTCTAATCTTATTCAGCTTAACCATATGTAACATTTCCTCTCCCAACATACCTTCTCAGAGACCTACAACTTTCCACTTTACAGTCAGATTTTGCCAATTTCATGTTTCCCATTCTAAAACAAGCTTCAGTTTAGAACAAACTTAATTACCTTTACTTCAAAAATACGTCTCCGTATTGCAAATCATTTTTTTAAAAAAACAACACAACAATCTTAAAGTTGTGTTTTTAAGCAACACAACATTCTTAAAGTTGTTTTTTTTTAACACAACACAAATTCTAAAACTGGTTTTTTTTTTAATACAACAATCTTAAAGTTGGTTTTTCTTTAAAAGAAACAACAATCTTTCAAACGTTTTTTATACCCAAAAAATAACCAGATTTTCTTTTAGACAGCTGTTTTTTCCTATTATTTTTTATTTCTGTGGCTTTAATTATATATTAGAATTCTTAACTTTGAGAAAACCTTTATTTTCTAGTGAAAATATTTTTAAAAAGCACTGTGACTGTCTGTCACACGTTTTCTTTAAATTGATACATCCATGAGCAAATTCAATCATTTCTAGAAATACATTTCATAAGACCACAATAAACGTTTAAAGTTTCACAAGACACGTAGATTGCAGTCACATGGCCTGTGTGTTTGGCCCATCAAACTCTGAATATTCAATAAATTAGACATGGGAAGAGGAAACAACTCATGAAAACGCTGCCACAGGGAGATGACGGGAGCTTTCTAGTTTTCTCACATTCTTCTCAGCGGCAACTTCCAGCACAGGTGTGTTTTAACACAGGACTGGGGAGGGGTGGGGAGAGGGGCAGGGTCTAAACAAGAGCACAAAATCACCAACTCCTCCTCAGGGTAACCCAAAATTCAGGCAGGAATCCTCACTCCTCACCTCCTCAGACCACCAATGAACACAGGGGCTCCAGAACTTTCCACCACGAGCCCTTTCTCTGCCGGGTCCTCTGAGGACCGACGCCCCTCCCCCACCCCTCAGCAGAGTTCGCGCACCAGCAGCTTCTCCTCAGTCTCCTCTCATGTCTGTGCCTCCAAGGGAGACACTGAGGAAAAGCAGGTGCAAAAGGGGATCCCGCGTGGTCCCCAATGCCACAGCGCCTCCAGGGTGAGTACTGAGGCAAGCCCCATTCCCTCAGAAGAGAGGCCCCCACAGGCCGAGTGGCAGCATAGTGACTCTTGTCCTGATTCTCACAGAGGCTCCTGGCTCACCCCTAGCTCCCACGAGAGGGGATGCCCCCCACTCACCACCGGTTCCCACGAGGGGTGCGAGGCTCCCAGCTCCTGGCTGCCCCAGCTCTCACAAGGGGCTCAGCCTCCTTTTCTGCTCCACACCAGCTCTCACGGGAAGTGAGACGTTAATAGCTGGTCCCTCAACCTTGTGACCGGCCAGAGGCCCCTGCCTCACGGCTCAGCCCCGGCCCCCACGCAAGGCGGGAGAGGAGACACTCCTGGCTCACTGCAGGTTCTCACAAAAAGCGAGAGGCGCAGGGCTCCTCCCCAGTTATCGCGAGAGGTGGGAGGCGGAGACACGCTGCACGAGGCACGAGACTCTTGGCATGGGGCTGGTGGTTGACCCTCAACTCTCGCGAGAAGCTCTTTCCTGGCTTCCTTAACACCCCGGGAAAATGGTCCCACCGGAAGTGCTCACCTAAATGGGTCCCAGAGGACGTGTACATGGGAAACCAGTTCAGGGGACGTACTCACAGGACGCAGCATAGAGAGTGCTCAGGAGAGAACTCAGCCAGCTGACATGCAACCTCATTCCAGGCACCCCCATTCCCCACACACTGGCTGACGCTGGGATGGAGAACTTACCCCCAAGTTTCACAATGTCCCTTATACTGGGCACCCCATGTGCCACTCACACACATGCTGGCTGCCTGGAGCTGCGATGGGGAAAACTCATTCAGGTCTGTCCTACCCTTTTCACACAGCATGCCCCACTGACGCTCATGTGTGGTCTGCAGCCAGCATGGAGAAATGGCCTCAAGGATTCCACTCACCCCAGGACCACCTCTGCTCTTCACACCCTGGCAGAAGACAGAAGTCAGATTTGCCTCCAGGTCTCACTTGGCCCATTTTCCCAAGTTCCCCCTCTGCTCCTCACATGCTGGATGGACCTGGGATGGACAATTTGCATCCACGTTACTTTCAGCATTTACCTCTGTGCCCCTTACATGCCACACAACACACACGTAAGCTCTGAGAACAAAGACACATTTCTGAGGGCCCCTACTGACTAACTAGGCTCAAACTTGGAAAAAGAGAGCCCAGCAGTCATGTCCACACAGGGGTCTTTCCACGCAAACTGCAATGAGGAAGAAGCCTGCACTAACCCGCCAGCCTCCCACATGGAACTGCCTGCGGAGCACGTCTGTCATGGGCAGAGCAGACAGGACAGGACTAGACTGGAGATGGTGAGACACTGCAGAGCAGAGATGTCCACCCAGAGGGATAAGTCACTCCAGGGTCACCTCACCCAAGGGCCATGATGCTCTATGATTTGGCTGTAACACCACTGACCTGCTCCACAACTGTGCTCTTCTCACAGCCCTCCTGCATCTCAACTGAGCTGTCTGCACTGAATAAAGTTTCCATCATCACTGCACCCCAACTTGAGGATTCTGTTGGCACTGAATTGAAGCCAATGACTTTCAATTGACAGGCACCAGATGCCTGAGCCAGATTCAGGACCCTGGACACAGACCCTGGATACTGGAACCTGGACTTTGGACTGGACCTGACACCCAAAGCTGGGCCAGAGTCATGGGACTTGGACCCTGGAGCAAACTCCCAACATCAAGTTGTGCCACAGTCTCAAAGGTGGAAGCCAGGTCATGGATGCCAGACACCAGATGCCAGAGCCTGACATGGGATGCCAGTCCACAGATGCTA
>PVJL010018485.1:0-15828 GCA_004026885.1 Lyroderma lyra | reverse complement strand
TCCATAGGTTTGGAAAGTTCTCATCTACGATTTGTTTGAGTATGCTCTCTGTAGATTGCTCTGCCCCCTCTTCTATTCCTATTATCCTGATGTTGTTTTGTCTCATGGAGTCGGATATTTCTTGCAGAGTTCTTTCAATCCTTTTGGTTCTATATTCCCTCTCTTCCTCTTTCTGAGCTGTTTCCATGTTCTGGTCTTCTATATCACTAATTCTTTCCTCCATCTGGTTGGTCCTGTTTCCTATGGCAGTTATTTCATTTCTCACTTCTTTTATCGTATTATTTATTTCTCGCATTTCCGTCTCAATCTTATGTTTTGAATTTCTTTGTTAAATTGTTCTTTTTGTTCACAGAGTTCCTTTTTTATGTCGTTTATATCCTTTTTTATGTTATTTATCTCAGCTATGGTGTTCTGCCAATAGGTTTTCATTTGTCTCACAGCCTTTAGAATGGCTGCTTTAAATTCTCTGTCACTTAAATTCGACCCTTCCAGATGTAACAAGCTGTCTTCTGGGTTAATTTCATGTTCTTTCTGAGGAGTTTTAGGTTTTAAGGAATTCATCCTGTCCGCTGGGTTCTTCCTCTTTGACATGAGGGCTTTATGTTCACTGCCCAGATTATTGCTTTTGTGGTGTCTTGCTGTAGGGCAGACACTAGGTGGCGCTGGGGGTCAAGTTTTGGGGGAGAGGGGGCGGTTTGTTTCTTGTCTCTGATCTCCTACTGCGTTTGGAGGCTATGCACATATATCCTGGGGAGAGGCCAACAAAAGGCTTTCAGCCCTTTGCTGGGGAAGCTGTTTTTGCTAGCTGGGGTGAATTCTAGCAAATCAAATCAGTCTTTCTTCCCAGCCCTGATTCAGTACCTGGTTGTCTAAAGGCTCACACTGCTTTCGGAACTCTGGGGTGCACGAGGAAGTGCCCGCTCCATAAGTCCAAAGCTGTGGGTGTGGCCTGAGACAGCAGGGTCGCCTTTGCAGCAGGCTGGGAACAGGAACTGCAGCCCTGTGTAGGTCTCCAGGGGGCTTAGAGCTGGGGTGTTATCTTTGCAGTTCAGAGTCCTTGCTCAGCCCTTCTACCACTCAAAAGTTCCAGAGGCTGGCTCCCAAACTCCATCCGTCCCCAGCTCCCCAGTCTCTCTCCCCTCCCCCAAACTGCGCAACTCCGAATAGTCAGCAGGGATCATGTCCGGATCCCGCGTGGTCCGTCTCTGCTCCCTTCCCTGTCCCCAACTCGCTCCCTTCTCGCCAGCCTTCAGGTGTTTACTTGCGATTTGTGTATTTCTCAACAGCCGGTTTGTCACTCAGGGTCCTCTATCTTGGCTCCTGGATGGCCGTTCAATTGTGTTTTCAGGGAGAGGCTTTAGGAACCTCCTCTCCAGTCGCCATCTTGTCTTCTCTCCTCATTTTTTTTTTTTTTTTCAGAATTTAAGACCAAACACTAATCTAAAATTTTTACATTTAAACCATATAAATTTATCTTTTCTGTTTAGGTAAATTTGTCTTTTTCCATTGAAATAAATACCTCCCTTAAACACAAACACACACACACACACACGCACACACACACTGCTGTACTTGGGGTGTATTACAACAGGGAATGAGTTTAGAAAAATCTTAACATATGAGGGTATTCAGTCATTTTATATAAAACATCTTTAATTTGTACAGATATGACATTATTGAAATAACTTCTCAACAGATGACAAGAAAGTCATTTCAAACTCCTGATCAGAGAATCTGCTTACGGATGCACGAGCATTGTTTCTGATTTGGAGTCTCTTTTCCACAGACATGGAAAGAATATGAGCCATAGTCTCAGCATAGCCTTCTTCACTTTCAGCCAGAAATCCAGTTACCTCTCCTTCGTGAGGAACTACAATGTCAAGCTTCGGGCCCCCTGAATTGTGTGCAAGGATAATTGTGCCAGCTGCCATACACTCAACAACTCCTGGGGAAGAAACAAAATCATCTCATCTTAAATTTTTAAATGCAGTCATAAGAACAAGAATGAGCAGAAACATTTATAAATTTTAAGAGACTCATGAGAAATTTAATTAAATTATCTGTATGTCTATAAATTTGCTCATTTAACTTCCATGTTGCAAGAAGAATAACTTAAATTTTTTAGTTTTCAAACCTTTACAATACTGCTTTGTTCTTAATTAAATCAGATGAGCAGATAGAAGAACAGTTTATACAAAAGAAATATACTGCAGCTAATAAAGTAGAAGACTAGAGAATGTTAGCAAGATGGTAGATAATTAATGGATATCAAGAGATTAAAAAAAGATATCAAAAGCAAAAATTTAAGAGTTCAAATTACAGCATTAGGAGAAAAGTGGAAAAAAGTAAGGCACTTTAGTGAGTCACAGAACTGCTGATGCTTATCTTACTGCCTGAATTTCTTGCAAATTTGAGACTACAGTAAACTAAATTAAAGTTTTGGTTAGTTTCTGCCAAATGATGTAGGTGAGGATATAAGTTTCTATAGCCAGCCTTTCTTAACCATGTTTCTACAGAGAATTAAGTGCTTTCAGAAAATGATTTAGTTGACTGCTCATTTCTCCCCAGGATGGTACAGAACTAATATCCTAGATGCACAGGAGAGAAGTGAAATTGTTACAACTGTTTCTTCAACACTGGTAAAATCTCCACAAAACAGAATTACTGCTAATATTGTAATTTTAATTCTTATTTAAAAATATGGATTATATCATAATACTGTATTTAGGGCTGGATACCATTCCTCTATACTTCCTCAAGAGACTTCAACCTAATCAATTTTATCCCCTTCCTCCAGGATTTTCCACCTCTTTCTCTAACTTCCTCATAAAAGCAAAGCATGTGTATATGTACACATATGAACATACGTGTACACACACACACACACACACACACACACACACACACACACCTCTTCAGGTCACAAGTCCTCCCCTAGCTACTGTCTCTTCTTTCATTTCCCTTTCACAGATAAACTTATGGAAAGTGTTGTTTGTACTCACTGACTCCACTTACTCACCTGTACTCAATGCTCAACTTACCACAGTTCGACTCTTGCTCCTACTCCTCCGCTAAACTGCTCTTGCCCAGGTCACCGGTGCCTTCCTTATCTGGCCCAGCATGTGGACAGCATCGGAACCTGCTGCCCTTTCTCTTCTTTCCCAAACACTCTCTTCACTTGGATTCCACAACACTGCACTCTGCTGGTTTCCTCCTCCCTCTATTTCTCTTCTCCTTTGCTGGCCTCTCTTCTACCCACTTCTGAGCTTTAACTGTTCTCAGCCATTTGTACAATGGGCCTCCTCTTGCTTTACACACTTTCCAGAGACAATCTCATCCACATCCACCGGGACAGCAGTTACCACCCCAATAATGATAACTCCTCAATCTGCATCCCCAGATCAGGTCCCTCTCTTGTACTTTAGGTTCATATACAAGGTCTGACAATTAATTTCATGAACTCATCTTAGAAAAAGTGCTACATACGTCATTGCTGAGTATCACTACGGTCACCTTCGAAGTACGTGCCTTGGAAAGTTATGCACTGATACGAGTGCCCAGTCCACCCTTTAAAGCAGTTTTAGAGCTCTTTTTCTAGAATGGCCATCAGAGCTGTTGCTGTCCCCCCAAATCTGACAATTAAGTTCATAAACTTACCACTGTGCACTTACATTAGTAGTACTATACAAACAACTCGGTAAGTTGTCATAACTTTGGCAAAGTACAACAGCTCTAATGTCCATTCCAGGAAAAGTTTCAAAATTGCTTTGTAGGGTGGACTAGGCACTGGTGTTGGTGCATAGCTTCCCAAAGGGGGTACTTCGAAGGTGACTGTAGTGATACTCAGCCATGAGGCATGTAGCACTTTTTCTAGGCTGAATGCTCAAAATTGTCTCCCTCGTACACAGCTGCCTGCTGGACACATACACATACATGACCCTTAGATAATTCAAACTCTACATGCTCAAAACTTGGCTCAACTGCCTCTCTCCCTGTCTAGGTAAAAGCCATTACCATTCACATTGTTGTCCAAACAACCCTAGGCCATTGTTACGTCTCTTTATCCCTGATTTAACACATCCAGTTAATCACCAAATCCTGCTCAATACTTCTTCAGTATCTCGCTGGCATGTTCACCTCCAAGTTCAGAGAGCCCGCACTACTCATCCAGGTTGCTGCCGCAGCCTGAATCATCGTCCTGCCTTCTAGTTTTGCTCTCCCTGATCCTCATCAATCAACTTCCCACGCTACAGCCAAAGTGAACTTCAGGAAATAAAGACTTACAATCCAATACTTAAAACCTATCTTTTCCCATTGGCCTAACATGGCCATGTGATCTGGCTATAGGTCACCTCTCCATTGTCTTGCTGTTACTTCTTCATGTTCCAGCCATACTGAACTCAGTTCTTTGAATGTGGCTGCTAATGCTCCTTTTGTGAAGCCTGTCACAATGCTGTATCCTCTGCTGGCTACGGTCCCCTCTTTTGCATGGCTAACTTCTAATTACTATTCGGGTACCAGCTTCCGTGTCACATTATTTCCTACACGGTTCCCTCACCCTGAGTCTGTGTTAGGTGCTTCTCTTAGGTGCTTTCACTCTACCCTGCACCTGCCCTTGCATAGCAGTCAACACACTGTATAGTTAATGCCTGTTTAACTTGTCTGTTTCACTCACAGAGCTGTAAGCCTCTCAGACAGCTGTAAAAGCAGTCCCTACGTCACAGTCATTCCCAGGACCCATTCTAGTACCTGGCACAGTAAATGCTCAATAAGCATCTGTGGAAGGAAGCACAGGAAATCATACTCCATGAAGAAGGTTTGGATCAAAAAATTACTTGTATGTCTGAGCTTAGTACTATGCTACTAATAAGTAACAGAAAGAGTATAAGAGAAATTATAGTCTCAGTGTAAGAGACTTCACTTTTATGTTTTTTATATTCCCCTTACACCTGGCAGTATGAGGCATAAAGTAGGCATTTGAGAAATATATGTTGAAATAAATTTGACAAAAAACAGTACTTGATTTTTTACCAGAATGTGTGCATAACAGGAGGTCAGATCAGCAAGACAATCTATGATGGAATAAATAAGGCTAAATTAAAGGGCAACAAGTTTTAAATTGAACACTTATAGGATTTGGCAGAAAGAAAAGGAAAGGCCATTTCAGTAACAGTACAGAATCAACAAAAGAACCCAGAGAATTTCTGTGAGAAGTCTATCTGGAGGCAGCAGTTCTGAGCTTTTGGTGTATGACAGAATCACCTAAAGAGCTCTGCCAAAATAGCTTGACTTGGGCTTTGCCCAGAGGTTCTAACTGGGTTCTTCAGGGGCATTAGGGTAGGGCTCAGGAATCTGTGCCAGTAAGTAGATGGGGGTAGGTGGGGACAGAAAATGGGGTAGTTAAGAGCAGGGGCTACCTGGGTTAGAATGTGGGATACTTCTTACTGTGTGACTGAACTTGGACAAGCTCTAAACCTCTGTATCTGAGTTTATTTATAAAATAGAAATAATAATACCTATCAAAGAGGGTTTAAGAGAGGATTAAATCAGATAATAAAGACCTCAACAGTGACCCCACACGCAGTAAGTGATTCATAAGTATTAGCTATTATTACTGACTACAAATTACTATGTCTTTCAGGGTCTCAAATGCAGAAAGCACACTTGGTGGACTGAGGGAATAGAATAAGGACTTGATGGAAATTTCCAGAGTATTACCATTTTATCAAAACAACCTAAAATATATGATCTCATGGCACTGAACAAGTTATTTAAAGGACAAACTCACCAATCCCAAAATGCTCATTCCACATGGTGTGCAGACCAATTGTTGCTTCAGACAAATAATTCTTTAATTCGTCAAACGGAATATTTATTTTAAATTCCACATCTTCTTGAACTCCTAGATCCTCAGAAAGTCTTCTCAGTTGGTTTACCCTATGTTCATCATCTTGGTTACGACAACCTCCAATGAGGACAAGTTTAAGTGAAGGAAGTGACTTAGCCTCCTTCTTATTTAGCAATTTAGCAAAGGCTCTGATTTGTAAAGGATGATTCTTTTCAGGCCTAAACTGGCCAATAGAAACCAGTAAGTGTCCTGGGGTTAATTTTTTCTCATGTAGGGGAATGTCTAAAAATGTCTGCACATCGCAAGGCGGATAAACAATGTTAGTGCAATGCCCAACCTTCCACAGTGAGAGAATATGGTTTAGTGTCCAAGAAGAATTGACCATGACGATATCACTGCAAGAACCAACAAGTCCATAAATAAAAGCAAATAAATAATAGTAGATGAGCTTCACTTTGCTGAGTAAAGGATTTCTGGTAATGAAGGCTGCATTATTAAATCCAACATTTTGATTCTTCACTACAGAAAGCATGTCAGTGCTGATAGTGGGATAATGAACGTAGCTTCCAACACGGCAACGGCCTAAATACTTAAACAGAGGCAGTGTGAAAGCGTATCCCATTGAATCAATGTAAACATCAGGAACACACTGCATCAGAGCTTCCCAGCCAAGAAAAATGGAACCCAGACTTTGGAACAGCAGTGTGAAGTGAGGATAGCGTGAATCTTCCACAAGGTAGCGCTTCCTTAGGAAAACAAACTTCACTGGGTGAATTAATCTGATGTTAAATCTTCTGAAAGCACCTTCTAATATTTCTTGACTACTGACATTAACATCGCCAGTATAAACGACATATGCTGCTTCAGGAAACCTAAAATAGAACACAGTAGTTGAGAATTTCATTAGTTTAGGTTAAAATGAAGCAAACAGTTGTAGATCATTCTTTCTCCCAATCATAAGCTTACTTTTAGACTAAAAAAAGATTTTTTACTATTTTTCATTCATTGCAGTTGGAGTATAGACCCTACTCTTTCCTGCCCTACAACTAAAATGTTAGTCCTTCAAATGAGACTTCTAATTCTTTGCTATCTCCCCCATTAAGAGTTTCACAAAAACAGACACCAATAAAAGCTGATTTATAAATGAGACGTTTTCATTTTCAAGAAATAGTAAAAATTTTATGTTGACAACTTTCTCAGTATAAAAATAATGAAATACTAATACTCATTAACAAGATTGACTGAAGGTATCTTTAGATAGGATTATAAATACACAAGCATTTTCTGGTGTTTTTATCTGAGAAATACACAAAGGTTTTAAAAGCTAGATCTTGTACCTGCATAGCAATTAGACATAATTATAATGAAAATATGTAAATGTATACTCTTATGACTTTTAATGCTTTGGCCTCCTTCTGATTGTGTTTGTAATTATTCTTTGAGTCATAAAACATTCATTAAGTATCTAGTAGAAGCTACTAGATTCTGGGGATTCAGGGATGAGAGTCTTTATCCTCAAGGACCTCAGTCCAGTGGAGAAAAGATATACAAACAAATAACTGCAAAGCTGCAGATATATATTAATAATGACAGCTATAGATGCTGTGGACACCTAAAGGAGGAATATCTAACTGCTTCTCCCTAGGCCCTCTCCCAGTAGCCAGAAGGATTCTTTTAAAATGTAAAAAAGGGTAGTCATTTCCGGTAGCTTAAAGATGGGCACAAATTCTTTGATACTTTTCCCACTGAGAGGTAAGATCTATGTCCCCTCCCTTGGAATAACAATGGACTCTATGACTGCTTTTACCAACAAAATAGGACAAAAGTGACACTGTATCAGTTTCTGGACCCAGGCTATACAACTTCTACTTCACTCTAGGGAGAAATCAGCTGTCAACTAAGAAGTTCAATTATTCTGAGACCACCATGTTGTGTGCGAGCTCAAGCTAGTCACATGCAGAGGCTGCCAGGTGACAGAGATGTCAGACATCCCACAGCTGCTCCAGTCAACTCAGCCCAGGAACAAGGTTATGTGAGTAAAAAAGTCTTTAGATGACTCCAGCTCCAGCTAACTGCAACATTTGAGTATGAGGGATTCCAAAAAGGGCCCTGAAACTATGAGAAATAATAAATTCTTGTTTTAAGCCATTAAATTTTAGGGTGGTTTGTCATGCAGCAATGGATAATCAGAATATCATTGATCTGCTTAAAACTCTGTGGACAAAAAAGCGATTCTAAAAATAATCTTGTAGGGTGATCTGATCATAAATTCCTAACTAGATAAATTATGGTGGGTAGTCACACCCCAGGCACACAACTTCTTTATAAAAAGGTTTATTTTTGCCTTAAGCAAGCCATGTCCATTGTCTCTGTGTATTTTTGAAATGCCTCTTTTCAGACCCTTCCTTCTAATATGTGACCATCCTCAAGAGAGCACATAATCTTGTTAACTCTCTTGTATCTTGGTTTCTCCCATGTTCATGTAATTTTTCTTACGTTCCCCCCTTAATTCCAAATGCATAAAAGAAGTTGCAAATTCTCATTTCTTAGAAACTGGTAATCTAACATATATATGTATGTATGTATGTTTGTATGTATATATTTGTTCATACATACATACATATAGCCTTAGAGGTAGCCTAGCAAAGACTAAACCTTGCTTAGATTAACCTGTAAATGCACTCAGATCATCTTGGATGTTACAAAGTTTGTATATCTATATTCTATAATTTGCTAAGAGTTTAAGAGAAGGGCTGAGATTTAATTAGTTAATCTTTCTTCCATATCTGTGCCATCCCTGACACTGACCACTGCTAGAATGGTTTTTTTCAGGGGTAAGCTCAGGATGATTTGCAGGACCAGGGATGATCTGGCTCAAACTTCCTGAGGCTGGCCAAAGCACCCTGGAGGACTCTGAACTGACTTCTTCATGGATTATTTTTATTATATCCCATTATGATACTAAAATCTCCTTCAGAGGTGGAGATTTTCCACCATTTTTGAACATGTAATGTATGTATAGGCATGTTTTCTAACTGTGCATGGCAGGAACATTCCACCTACACATGCGATGATGAAGCTCACATTGATATTTATGCATGATTTCCCTGGCTAAAGGCCAATCTAATCCTTTGTTTGGGGACATACTGCTGTGTGAAATTACCCTTCACCCCATGTCCTTGCCTGCTGGCTCAAATAAGGTACGTTCTCATAAAATCTCAGCATTGTCTTTTGCTGGCAACTACTGAGTAATTGGACCTGGTTTGGCATGGTAACAGTCTGAGATCTTGCTCCCTGCTATATGTCATCAGATAAACTCATACAAAAATTCTCTGCAGGTTTGGAAGTTTCTTATGACAGCATCAAATGGTTTTCCATGCACTTAAAATCAAATTGAAACTCCTTACCCTGTTCACTCAGGTACTATGTAATCTGGACCCTGCCTCTGTCACCTCCCCTTCTACCTTCTTCCTCGCCTACCAGGGTTCAGCCAAACTATCAGTCCTTTCTTTGAACAAGCCAAGCTCCTTCTAGTCTTAGGGGACTTGCAGAAGTTGTTCTCTCTACTCTGAATTCTCTTTTCTCATCTTCATTGTCTTTTCATAAGGCAGGCAGTACAGCATGTGGTTTAGAACAGCAGCTCTAGTAACTCAGATTCTTGTCTGTCAAATAACAGTAATAACCTCACAGGTTATCAGGAGAATTGAGTGAGCAATCACAGGTAAAACACTCTTTAAACAATGCCTGGTACATAGTAAAAGCTCAGTAAATGTCAGTTACTTTTGTGATTCTGATTTTGGTTAAGTGTTATCTACTCAGAGATTTTCCCTGATCCTTCAACCTAAAGTATCAAGTCATGTTCATATTATCTTCTTTTAATTTCTTATATAGCACTTCTTACCATTTGATATTCTTATTATTTTGTCTCTTTCAACTAAAATCTATGGTCCACAGAGACTTGATCTATTTTGTTCACTCTTTACTCTCAACTCCCAGTACAGTGTTGGATACAGAGTAGGTCCCCAGTAAATATGCTAGATTGAATGAAAAGTGTGCTGTAGCTTGTGCTGAGTCAGGAAATATTTGTAGGACTTAACTGAGGAGAAACAGGTTGTTTGAGAAAAACAGGAACACCACATGAAAAGGCAAGGAAACTAAAAAAAGCATGATGCTCTTAGTTCATATTGCTGGAGTAAAGTATATGTGAAGGAGTGGAGATGGATGAGAAACAAAATGTTGCAAGAGGAAGGTGAAAAAGTATCTTCTATGTCATACTAATTATTTGGATCTTTTTTCTTATAGGTGAGTTAGGAGTAAAAAGGACTACTGAGGAGTACGTATACAAATATGAAACTTTTACCACAGCCCTCAAGAGTTAGATCATCTTGTTAGAGACAGAGGTAATACACAGAGTTATGAGAAGGAAGAAAATGTATGCATTGAAGTAGGGGGACTTCAGTGAGGTGGGAATTAAGCTGAGATTCAAGTAAATTCTTTGGATTTAGGCACTTATGGAAGATGAAAGAGGAAATACAAGGTTGATAGCTGGAAGCCAGGATGGGCCAAGAATATAGAAATGTAGAGCTAAGGGAATTACCTGTGAAGGCTTTGGAATTGCATGAAGGCCATGTGCCGGGAAGTAGAATAACTATGGAATGATAATAGTTTTTCTCAGATAATAAAACAATAGTGGAACTTATATTTTACTATGCTTTTTCCCATCTAAAAGGGAACCATAAATATTTTTGGGATAGGGATAGGAGAAAAAAGCTTAAAATATTAAATGATGTACAACACTGTATTCTTTCTAATATGGTAATTTACTTATTATGATACTATCCAACTGATAATGATATCAAAATTAGAATCAAATAGATGCTTCACAAAGATAATTTGGGGTGTGCCACCACCAACTGAAAGTATTCAGGTTTAAAGTGCTCCACAGTACTTGGTATATTTCTGTTTATTAGTCAATTTGTTCTCTACACACTCTCCCAAGGTGACTAATTATTCCCACTAAATTATGCCATAAAAGGGCAGATACTTTCCCTTTCCATGTCTTTATCATAGCAACTAAAACTCAATAGGATCTTGTAAAGCAGGTTGGCATATGAGAGAAATATTTCCTTATTAAAAAATAGTTAAAAAAAGATTTCGTGGATATGAATAAAGTACCAAAAGAAGTTAAACTGTGGATAATAATTTTTTTTAAAAGTGGTAACAATATATCCAATTAGCTAAGAAAGCTGCATACCTACTTTTTTTGCAGGGCCCTTAACGCACACCATAAAACTCTTTCTCCTCCTCCACCAGCATTGCAGTATGGATGAAAAAATGCAATCACCATTTGATTTTTCCCATTTTTGCCAGTCGATGCTGAGTTTTTCTTTTTCTGTAGCAGCACTCTAATTCCCCAAAGGATAATGACCAAACACAAACATAAAGTTCCACATACAATTAGCCCTGGGAAGAATAATGAATAAAAAAACCTGGAACAAGAGAAGAAGGGTGAAATTGATATAAATGCCCAGTACACAAAAATAAGACTACAAAGTAAAGTCTACTTTTATATATCCACTTTATATATTAGTAGCAGAGAGAGAAAAATTTATAGCTGCCAGTCTAACAAATACTTAATTATTAAAATTCTAATGCTACAAAATATCCATTGATTAAAGTGTAAGTCCCCTTTACTTCCAATCTCCACATCATGTTAGCAATTTAAAATTTTTTCTTTTTAATCAGCAGTAAAAATCAATGTTGAGTCACCTTTCTCCTAATTCAGTATATATGTTAAGGGATGAAAACAAATGTAATTATTAATCTCAACAAGACATGATTAATAATGGCATCTGATCCTCAAAATGACAATATGAAATGTCTTCTTGAATGATCAATATTCTATTAGTTAAAAGTTTGGTGAGATAGTAATTATTTTTATTCTCTCGTTTCACCTCAAGTAGAACAATTTCTGAGGTAAGAGCAATGTAATTTAGATGTCTCCATTTCTGTTCTAGTTCTGACCTGTTTACATGGCTCTAAAATCACTGCCTTCCATAATTTGCCTCTCAATGAGCTGTAAAAAATCCACTAATATTCTACTTCATACACATTAGTAAACTCCTCCCACACTCACTGGTAAAAGTTTTTCTGTTATTGCAAAGGCAAGGACCCAGGTTTTATCTCAATGTCTACATAACCTGGCATAGAGAGAGCATCCAATAAATATATATTGACTGAACGCAAAATTTTATTACCTCCTTAGATGTCTCTTAAATTATGTTAAAATAATTTTTCAAGGTATAGTTTTTCTCTTAGGTTTTGCCAATATAGGTGGTACCTAATTTAATATTTATAATACCATACCTACCCTTTATAAAGGATCTGAGGAGCTTATAAGTCAGAAAAGAAAACCCCTAAAATTTAAATAATGAGAAGTCAGAGGCCATTAAAAATAGGGAGTTAAAGTATGTTGTGGGGGAGAGAAGACAGGCTGGGGGAATAGATATGCAGGCTCTAAGTCTGTACATACTACAGAACAGCAGATTAGTTTCTGGGCTGCTTAATGACCAAAGGCAAATATGGGCATATATTGTGTAGTTACATAGTTTTCATTATACATAAGTAGAGAACACACAGATTCTTCAGAAAATAAATGTCTTACTGATAATTAGTTTTGAAATAAATTTCTCACGTGGGATTTCCTTATTGTTATCATGCCCATTACTTGAAGAGGCATTTTACTTGTTAAAATGATTTGGTCTCAGGACACCTTTATATTCTTAAAAATTACTGAGAACCCCATATAGCTTTTGTTTACATCAGGGTTTCCCAACCTTGGCACTACAGACATTTTAGACCAGATAATTCTTTGTTGTAGAGGCTGTTCTATGTATTATAGGATGTTTAGCCACATCCCTGGCCTTGCTCCACTGGATGTCTCAGTACCCTACCAAACAAAACTGTTTCTAGACATTGCTAAATATGCTGTAGGTGCAAAATCACCCTTAATAAGAACCACTGGTTTACACTGATTGTATCTATCAATATTTAGCACGTTAGAAATGAAAACCGAGGAATTAAAATACAAATTCACTTAAAAATCCATTACATGTTAACGTATAACATTTTTATTAAAACCAACCAACCAACCAACCATGTTTTCCAAACCAAAAAAGGAAATTAGGTAAAGGTATCACTTTTAGTTTTGCAAATCTCTTTGATGTCTGGTTTAACAGAAGACAGTGACTTCCAGTATCTGCTTCTGCACTCGATCTGCAGTGATATGTTGTTTTATTTGAATATACATATGAAGAAAATACAGACTAATTCACAGTTGTATACTAGGTAACGGGAGGAGTATATTTTAATAGCCTTTTCAAACAGTTACAGATATTTTTCTGTTATACTATACCAAATTAGACAAGTGGCAATTTCTTAATGGTCAATTGCAACACGGAATGTGAAACTCCTACAAGTTACCTTTTCATACTCTGTTACACTGAAATCTACTGGTCTATCTTGAACTTTGAATGAATCTTTTACCTATACATGATTTTGTAACACCATGACTTGATTATTTGGAAAATACTGGTTCATGACTTATGTAGACTTTCCAAATGTTGACACACTTCACTGTACAATATCCATCTCAGCAGGAAAATCTTTTAAGTTTTGAAAAGGGTCAGGCTCAGAATGGTAGATCAAGCTTCCCAAAATTCAAATTCTTGTTTGAAAGCTCCAAGTTTATCATTAGCAACATATTCTGTCGTTTTTCTTTAAAGGGACAGTGTCACTGCAGTGATTTTTTTTAAGAAAATGTCTACCAAATAGCCAAGTCAGAAGAACCATTTTTTTATCTATTAGTTGTGATTTAAAAAGAAACCATTTCCCATAAAACAAAAGTGTCTAATTCAGCTTGCAACTTAGCAACGATCAAAAGCTTTTTCTTGTATCATTGGGATCACCCTGATACTTCAGTACAGAGAAATGATTTATGCATTCCTCCCATTTTGTTATATAGACTATTGAAAAGATATGTAATCAGGTTTGAGATTTAACAAAATAATTTTTTACTGTTTAATTAAGGACATTCTTAAGTAATACTATTAATAGCTTTTAAGTGCATGGTGGTGAAAAACACAGTCACTCCTAGTATAGTTTGAGGTTACTGCCTTGGTTCATACCAAGTAAGAGTTTTATTCACCATTACTGTTCCAAGATCAGTGTAAATGTCAACAATATGAAAAAAGCAAATGTTATCTTAACATGATTATAAAAATAGTTTTGACCTTGAGAATCTACTGAAAGGGTCTTGGGGACCTACAGTGGTCTATGAACCAACCACACTTTGAGAACCAATGCCTTGAAGAATGAACAGAGTTTGACAAAAGTGGTAAGATTTGTCATTTATTTAACATTTATAATATATCAGTTCATAAGAGGAATATTATATAGAACAGTTAGCTTTCCCAGGACAAGTCAAAAGCAAATTTAATTTAAAATGCAGTTGACTCACAGAATTAAAAGATTTTTATGACATCTCTTTCAAATGATTTAAGTGGGAAATTTATGTTATTCAACTGTTCAATATAAAATCAGAAAAAGTTCATATTAATGACTAATGTTGAACCAGCTTGTTATTTTGCTTGTTACAAACTTATTAAACATCCTGCAGTACTTGCACATCAAATTACTCATTTTAGAATTCATTTAAATAGAGCTAAAATATGTGCCATTAAATAATGTTTACCTGAATTAAACACAAGGCTTTAAAAAGATAACTGTAATCAACAGTGAACCATTCATTTAGCAAACATTTATTTAACCATTATTATGTGCAAAGCACTGAGTTAGGAATATTTCAAATGACAGGGAAGAATATGAAGCCTCTGAAAACAGACATTCCAATTCAAAATGTTTTTAAAAATCATTATACAATTTTAAGTAGAAGGGACAAAATAAAGAAACAATACCTGAATTTTGGAAAGAATATGTAAATATTGCTATTCAGGGCATTATCGCGTTAATTATAAATTTTCAATCTAAACAAAAATATGTAGGTGTTAAAAGAACTGTTTAGGTAAACAGACCAAGTTTTTCTGTTTTGTTTTTTTTTTTAGTGTAGGACAAGACAAGTACAGTACAGTAGTACTATAACAACAAATGTGGGGGGAAAGTCTGGGAGTTTTTTCACTAAGATATTAGTAATAACAATACTTATTTCCGTATGGTAACATTCCTGGAGATTTTTCGTTTTGCTAATCAATTTCCTACACTTTCTACAAGAAACAATTTACTACCTATGTAATAAATAAAAACAAAGGTAATATTTCATGTAACTATTCTTACATCATCAGAAATAAAAATCAGTGGATGATCAAGAAGCAGGGGATTCAACATAAACTTTATTGTTAAGTGACTGTTAACGAAGATCTGGTGAAAGAGGAGAAACTAAGACGTGCGAAGGAAGATCTCGTTTCTTCTTTACCAAAAAGACAAGACAGAAAAACGATTCGTGGCTCAATCACAAAGGAAAACGAGGAACAAATATGAATAATTTATGACAGACTAACTGAAGTGCGACAAAGAGAAAGAAAAAGCTGAAACAGGGAGGGGGACGAGCCAGCAGGTAAAGAAAAGGTAGTAAACTGAGTCTTTAACTCTGTGTCAGTCTATTCTAGAAGATCCCAAAGAGGAGGAGCGCTCACTGGCCTTGAGAAAATAGCCTAGCCCTAGATTCATGACAGGGAATGCCCTTCCCTGCAAATTTCAGTTGCACTGGACGGGCCAGTACTACCGCAATACAGAAAAGGCCTGCGCGCCCACACCACCGACTCCTCACCTCAATAACTCGCACATGCACCAACCCCTTTCAGCGGCCGCCATCTTCAGTCGACCCCAGAACTCAGGAAGCGTTTCACTACTCCTCTTCTCTATTGGTTACTGAGGAAGCGTGAGGTGTTTTACCCGCCTTCGTG